>JARQTJ010000778.1:67445-77516 GCA_030142635.1 Trachelus troglodyta
ATATCAAGAAATGCACGGACCCGCCAAGTAGTACTCGATAAGGAATCACCTAAAGTTTTATTAATTATTAAATGAACGTTAAATCGGCTACCGGACGAAAGACGTATAAATGTAGCTCGAGACGTGAATTTCATCGGAATACCGGAAGTCACGACGAAAATCGAAGATTCGGTCAATAATCCTGACCATGACGACGGAAGGTCTACGGAGATTGAATTAATGTTTCCTGTGGTGAAACAGCGAGACGAAAAGGACATCGGAGATTGTATGGAAAATGAACACGATCAACAGGAGCATCACAACCAACAAGACGAAGTCGATCAACAGGAAGCAGACGAAGATGATGACGCTGCCCATCCACGTCGAGGTCGAGGAAGACCGAGAATCGAGAGAACAGGTCTCAGGGGGAGACCCAAAAAGATATACCAAGTAGCAAATTCTGCCGAAGAGACTACTTGTCTAGCTGAGATTCCGCTGGAACAGGCTGTTCATGGGCCGTGCGCCACCGAATGGCGCGAGGCAATAGCTTCGGAAATGAAATCCATCATCAAAAATGACACATGGATCATCACTGAAAGACCAAAGGATCACCTGTGTGAAGTTAGCCCAGCACTTTTCGAATTTTTTAATTTTGAAAATGTGCTGAATTGTGCTACATTTGTGTTAACTTGTGCCGTTAACCCGAAGTCGATAACTTTAACCGTTGTCAAAAAAATTAAAAAATTGTTGTGGTAATTCTTCGCTTGTGCTACTCCATAAAAGCCGTGAAAATCAGAATTTCAGAAAACTAAATGTTGTGCTGTGTTGTGCTAGGCGAGCACAAGTTTCCCTTATTGCAAAACCTTCTCAGAGCAACCCTTCACGGTATTCCGTGAGGGTTGCATTTTTGCGTTACTCCGAAACCGTGAAAACCAGATTTTCAAAAAAATAAATGTTGTGCTGTATTGTGCTACGCGAGCGTCATTTGAAGAGAAGGCAAAATATCAATGGCCACTCAAAAATAGTCTGTGAAATTAGTTACATTGCATATCCGCACTCGGCATTACCTAGAACCAACGACGTGGACGTGGCGGACTATTGGTTCCTTTGTTGTTTTTTTATGTTTTTATTCTTTTTTAATTTTTTTGGAGTATTTTTAAATTTTTAATTTTTTTGTATTTTTTAAATTTTGTTGTACCTTCCTTTTAACCCATTGACTGCCAACTATGAGATATCTCGTAGTGGGTGCTGTAAGTTTAGATTGACTAACATCATAATTATATAAAGTATATACGAATGTAGTACTAAAATTAAAAAAAAATATTTTTATTGTTGTCGCTGGGTATGGTATGTTTTAAAACAAGGTACAACGCAAAGTGCTGGGTTTTTGGGGCACACTGGACAAAAATACCTAGTCTCTTTACGTTTTTTTTCCCCTGAACACTTTCGGCATGGGTTTGTAGGCTTGCTCTTTTTTTCTGTGGGAGAAAGATGTTTTAAGTAATGAAAATCAGTTGTATTTCCATGGTTGCTGCTTTCTACTGTGTTGCTCCCATGGCCATCAAGTAAATGCATTATAACTGATTCCCTAAATTGAAGTATCTTCATCTTTTTATTCCCTTGATTTCTTTGGTTGTAGAACATGAATGCATTCTGCAGGAAGATTTCAAAGTAGTGTAGTGCCATTTTCTTGTACCAACGGACGGTTTTCCTGAGGAAGGAGTAGTATGACATACGTTGGTCAGAGCGATCAACACCTGCCATTCCCAAAGTATAATCTCTGATTATATCTGGTTTAATCGAAATTTTTCCATTTTTATTCTTCACTTGAACCATTTTGCATTGATGCATGTTGGATATAGTCAGCACATCCCGCTTATCTTTCCATTTGTTGACTACAACGGATCCTGACCGCAGCCATTCAGAGTCTCCTTGTTTCAATTTCTTTTTTACCAAATTTGTTGGATTTCCCTTTCGGTCGAATCTTAACGTGCCGCATACATATGTTGACTTTCTCGTGAGATCTTTCGTCAACCCAACTGAATTATAGTAGTTATCCATATAAAGCTCATGACCACGATTCAGGAAATTATTCATCAGAGCCAAAACGACATTTGAAGTATGATTTCGTCCACTTAGGGCATCAAATTTGCCCGCATAAATTTTCACTCTCAAGATTATTCCGCCAGGTTCACAAAGTTCATAGAGTTTGATGCCATACTTATGCCGTTTGTTTTTTACGTATTGCCGGAAAACCAACCTTCCTCGCCAAAGAACCATCGCTTCGTCGATACACAATTTTCTTCGTGGCTTATAGATGCGGTCCATAGTTTCGTTGAAGTGTTGGGATAATAAATTGATCTTGGATAATCGACCATCAGTTTGTTCTTCATTATTATTAAAGTGTAGAAATCTCAAAATTAATTGAAAACGATTTCTAGACATTCTCTTCTTCCAAAAGTCTAAATTGTAACCTTCACTTGTTTTCCAGTAATATTCTACGGAAGGTAATCTAATTGTACCGGTATGCAGAAGTAATCCAAGAAATACCTGCAATTCTTTAGCGCTGATATCCTTCCATTTTCGCAGCCGGGATGATCGCAATACGTGAGACTTTGCTATTTGTTGTGCAGCATAGCGATTGGTTTCTTGTACAATTTTATTCAACAAAGACTCTGTCAAAAACAGACGAAAGAAATCTCCTGGCGATTTTACATCGTCTGGAATTGTGAACCCAGGATTTCCTATAAATTCAAACTGTGGCGGATCCCTATTCTCGCTTGTCCACGTATCCGCATCATCATCGGGACTATGAAGCTGTTCAATCGATGAACTTGATTGAATCCTTCGAAGTCGTCTTGCTGGGAAAGGCCGTATTTCGTCTTCACTTTCAGATGTAGACTCGGTTTCGCACGGATTACTTCCTCCTGAAATTATGTCGTTATCGTCCTCAGAGAATTCTTCCTCATTGGTAGAACATTCTTCTTCAAGCAATACAGATTCTTCTTCACAATCCATTCTTCTGGGGTGAGAAAATAAGTTATTTATTTTTATGGAAATATGACAATGTAAATAGCTATGTATATGATGTACTTACGCTAATGCACCACTTTCTAAATATTACCACTTATATAACTCAACACTATGTTTTTTGATAATACAAAAAATGTTTCTGTTAGAAATATAATTTAGATAGGAAAAAACACCGGCAGCCTCTAAGTCTGTGGGGCAAGTTTGTGCTCTTCGGCACAGTCCTCTTTCCAGAGAGCCTCCGGTTTCTCCACTTCGTGGTCAGATCGTCGTTCAACTATTCAGTGTTCATACTTTGTAACGTGTAACGTTGCGTTGACGACGTCAGGCCGTCGGCCACGTGCACGCACTATAAAAAATATCTTTCAATATGAAGATTTTTATTGAAAAAAAAAACACTACGAGATAACTCGTACATGGCACTCAGCACAGGAGTCTTATTCTGTGACGCCAGCCACGAGTTATCTCGTAGTGTTTTTTTTTCAATAAAAATACTGTAAATGCCATTGCAATATGATATCAGTAACTTAATATTATTATATCTTGTAAAACTTCATGTTCTCTTTAAAATAAAGCCGTGGCACCCAGGGCAAGACGCGCTAAATTTGCGTGGCAGTCAATGGGTTAAAAACTTATAAGATTATTTATATTTTATGAATCTGCATATTCAGATATTTATGCCACTACGTAAATAAGCAGATGCGGAAGAACGGTGTGTGCATCGGATTTCTGTTTAGAATTTTTAATCATATCGTCAAACTCGATCCATCTCGTCATTTGGTACGCGTAGCCGACATAATGGCCCGATCTGCCACCTGTTCCACCATAACGGGCTATCACATCTGCAAGAACAAAACAGATGTTTCCTACCTGAATTTCTTTTGGAATATCTGAAAATCTGATCTGTTTTAAGAAGTATTACACCAGAGACATTGTATTGGATTTGGAATTACAAATTACATCTCGGTTGGTGTAGGCGCTAGTCACGATAGAAATCATAAGGTTTATAAATTAGAAATGCACTATGCATCTGCTTCACTGTTTCATTTTGATTAATTTCAGCGAGGTTAAATATTAATGGCAATTTCATTTGATTTTGCGTATGTAATGATCATTAATACGTATATGGCCCATGATTTTAATTATTTCGATCATTAGAATGATTCAGAGACAGTTTTCTGGGGTAACTTTTAAAACATATGAACATGAGAATCTAGATTAGTAGTGCTTCTAGTAGCACTGACTATTATTAAGACTAAACGTGTCATCAAATGTTCATTTGACCGTTTTAAAGCCAAATATACGTTTATAAAAAATTGTCGGTAGGCTTAATGTTAAATTCTAAATGTAGTATAGAGAGTGACTCAAAAACTTCTGAGTACCAAGCCGTTTTCAAAATTTTGATATAAATAATATAACAGCACCCGCACTTCTGTTATGGACTCATTGCTTAGCTTAGCGCTCAGCTAGACCCCGCCTGAAACCTCATGCGGCGGCCCTGAGATAGCGTCCCCCACCTAACTGCCTGGTTCTATGGTATCCCCACTATTCTACTTTAAGGAAAGCCGTGCCATAGTAGGGACCATTTGGACTCTGTGATCCGCGAACGAAAAAAAATATTAATTGCTAGTATCGAGTTCCAAGCTATCTTCAGAGCTAAGAATTGTTCACAAAAATATTTGTTATTATATAAATAACCAAGTTTATTTACCATTGCTTACAAATTTATTAAATATTACTTTTAAAATTATTAATTATATTAAGAAATTTCAGTATTAGATACGTATTGCAGTCTATGTATTACATTTTGTTTTTCATATCTTTCACTAATTAGTGGAACTCCTATATTATTTTAGAAAAATACCACCTATAGAAGAGCTGAAAAAATATGCATTCTGGGTAATGCCGAGTGCAGATATGCAATGTAACTAATTTCACAGACTATTTTTGAGTGGCAATTGTCAATTTTGCCTTCTCTTCAAATGACGCTCGCGTAGCGCAATACAGCATAACCCTTGGTTTTCCAAAATTTAGCATTCTCTTACTTTTGAACTAACGAATACAGGCACCGTGTATGGAACACTGATAAATATTTCTCTGAGAAGGTTTTGCCATAAGGGAAACTTGTTGTGCTCGCCTAGCACAACACAGCACAACATTTAGTTTTTTGAAATTCTGATTTTCACGGCTTTTATGGAGTAGCACAAGCGAAGAATTACCCCAACAATTTTTCAATTTTTTCGAAAACGGTTAAAGTTATCGACTTAGGGTTAACGACACAAGTTAGCTCAAATGTAGCACAATTCAGCACAATTTTCAAAAATAAAAAATTCGAAAAGTGCTGGGCTAACTTCACACAGGTCAAAGGATCAGAAGGCGATCGGCAGTCGAATCGTGCTGCGAAACAAGTATGACAATGACGGGAAGTTGGTTCACCGGAAAGCTCGACTCGTTGCAAAGGGATTCGCTCAGCGCCCCGGGATAGATTTTTGTGAAACGTTCGCACCCGTAGCGCGAATTGGATCGGTCCGAACGATGATGGCACTGGCCGCAGAGAACGGAATGAAGGTGAATCAATTCGATATCAACACTGCATATCTCTACGGAATACTCGAAGAGAAGTTCTTTATGGAAGTACCGAAATACATGATAGAAGCTCTGGAAATCATCATACAAACCAAACCTCGCGGTGATCTCAGAAGGAAAGCTTCGAAAATGCTTGAAGAACTCGACGGAGAGGACAAAGTCTGCGAGCTGAAGAAGGCCTTGTATGGTCTATGTCAGGCGGGACGTTGCTGGTACGGAAGAATCGACAAGGTGTTGATGGAATACGGAGCGAAGAAGTCTTCCGCGTATCCCTGCGTTTATTTCAAAGGAGAGGGAGGGAATCTGCTCCTAATTTGCGTCTATGTGGACGACATCCTTTTCGCGTCGCGAGATAATGAGGAAATCGTCGATTTCGGGCGACACCTATCGAATGTATTCGAAGTTACGAGTCTCTGAGTAGCAAAATATTGTCTCGGAATGGAGTTCTCACAACACGAAAACGAGATCACGATTTGTCAGGCTGCATATGTCAAGGACATTCTAGAGCGTTTTGGTATGCAAGACTCGAAGACCGTCTCAACCCCGCTGGATCCTGGGACGAAGCTCGGAATAAGTGCGGAAGAGCCCAGCTTGGAAGAGAAGAAACTTCCGTATCGCGAGCTGGTCGGTGCGCTCATGTACCTGGCCGTATGTACTCGTCCGGATATAGCCTACACGGTCAGCTGTCTTGACCAGTTTAACAGTTGCTTCAGGACCGAGCACTGGGTGACAGCGAAGCGAGTCCTAAGATATCTTCGTGGGACCCAAAATGTCAGACTGCGATTTCGTCGTACCGGAAAATCGCTGGAAGGGTTCGTCGATGCGGATTGGGCGAACTGTCCAAACGACAGGAAGTCATATACCGGTTTCGCCATGATTCTCGCAGGATGTCCGATCTCATGGGAGGCCAGAAAACAAAGAACCGTGGCACTCTCATCGACAGAGGCCGAATACATGTCCCTATCGGAAGCTGCGAAGGAGGCTACGTATTTAAAACGTCTACTCGCTGAACTCAGATTTGCAAGATTTGGAAAAGTCCGAATTTTCTGCGACAACAACGGCGCTTGGAAGCTTGCTGAGAACCCCGTTTTCCACAACACGAGCAAACATATAGACATACGCCACCATTACATACGCGAAGTCCTGGAAAACGGCGAAATCGAGATCGAATACGTGCCTACCGCAGATATACCGCAGATATGGCAGACATCTTGACGAAAGGACTGCTGAAGCAGAAACACACAAAGTGTTTGGATCTTCTCGGCTTGGCGAATATCGAAATTCCAACTCCGTTACGTCCTGAATCGAGGGGGAGTTTTAAAGCGCGATCTTAAATCGAACGTCGCGCGTGAAGTGATTCGGGACCGTTCGGGTGGTTATGGGACCGTTCGGCGCACGCCACTGCAACACCGTAGCGCCCTCCTTCTTGTTGCAGCCGGTGCAACTAACAGTCGGTCGGAATGATGTTCTCTAAACCAATGTACCGCGCATTCCTCATTTAACTATTTGTCGCTAATAAAACATAATTGTCTCAAAACTATAATCGACTCGTCTCGTGATTTACAATATTTAGTATTCACTGTGGTAACGAACAAAACATTTACTTAGAAAAATAATGGTCGGATCTAAAAATGTAATTCGGAAAATTTGTCGGCCTAATGATGACAAATACATAGGTATTTTTTATTCCACGTTTAGATCATCTCTTTTTTTACTTTCAACTGTCTGTGATGGACAATAATTTAACAGCATTTCGAGCGCTTAGTACGTTATCATTTCCATCATCTCAATTTTGGATATATCAACAATAGACAATATAAAAATTCCTTAGGCAGTGGTGATAAGCTGAAGTGACGCGGCAGGCTGGTTTTGATCGCTGTGGAGAGTCTCAGGTGATAAACGTGTAAAAAACATGATTGCGAACCGTGACATAGAAAATCATTCGTTGAAAATGGTGCAAAATTCTGGAAACATAAGGGACCTTGATAAGAACTTAAAGGATTTGGAGCAAAATTTCAAAGACACGAAAGACCTTATGTATTCAGATGACGTTAAGAATCAGGTCAAGGATGGTATTGAAAGACCAATAGATGAACTGGAAGACACCACCAAGATTCTAATTACAGAATTGATATCGCAGGAGGACGATAATCTTACAGAAGTAAGTGACCTCTTACATATCAATTAACACTATTTTGTTAAAAAAATAATATTTCTGTATTGATTGTTATATAGTGTCAATCAGAACGTAATGATGTATGTATTTATTGATCTTTCATATCCTGATCCTATTGAGATGTTCACATTGTTTCCAACCTTTGATCTCGATGATCCACTTTTCTATGACTATTGTTTTTCACTGTTTGATTCCTTAGTCATTTGACCTTTATACAATTCTATCACTAACCAATCAACATTATTATTCGTGACATTTATCGTAAAGCAATTGTATTGCAGTTATTGTACATGAAGCAAATATTCTACCTATCAACTATTTTCTAGTTTCTGGTCGTATAGAAGAAAAAGAAAGAAACTTTGTGCCAAAAATCGAGATATACTTGTTAAATACAATTTTTAGCCAAAATTAAATGCGTTTGCGTTACTTGTCGTTAGATAACAGAAATCGTGGAATCTAAAGCTCCGCCTTTCAAATACGCGGAAACGAAATTACGACCAGATGCGCCACCGTTTACACCAGAATGCGTTGAATCGATATCCGACGTATTGTATATTAATCCTGAAACGACTAGTGGCAGCTTTGTTAATGTGGATCTCAGTTCTTTCGACGACCAAGTGATTCCGCTATCAGAACTTCCGACTTCTTCAAGGACTCTGAAAGACCTTAGGGATTCTAAAGAACAAAGATTCAAACCTTTCAGTCTTACATCGAGTAATAATTCGAAGAAAGTCTTTGCCAACACAGAAATCCCAGTACGTATCTTTTTCTAAGTGCATAATTCTAAATGGAATTGGTTTTTCTTTATATAAAGTTCAGAAACAGCAATTCGAAATTCTGGAAAGATTACATTATAGACTTCCGTTGAAGAAACGTTGGAAAAAACATAAAAGCTTTATAAAAAGCACACGTAATCTTCTAAATAGACTAGAAGACCCGCAAGGTTTTTGTTTAAATAATATTTTTAGTAAATATTTACTTTACTTATATGCTTCTAAAAACAATCTTTATTTCGAACAATGTGGAGTGTATTAAAATTTACCTCGAAAATCGAATTACGGGGATAAAAGATTTTAAAAATGCCTTCGTCAATGAAAATACTGGGGTTTCGTTATCACGTGCTTCTATTGCACAATTAATTGGCAAACAAGATGTAAATAATCACATAAGCAAAACTAACGGAATTTCTTACGGGTCACGTGCTAATTATGCAATATTAAAAATGCAGCAAAATCACCTCATGATTTGATGTGTCATGGAAACAAGTGAATTAGAAGAATGTATGCCATTGAATTTTATGATTTTGATACCCCATTTACACACATGGTCACGGCATATAAAAAATTTCAATAATTTAATCAGAACTGCCTGAGTCAGAGAAATTCTTATTAATTCTGCAGCAATATATCCGTTCAGAAACTTCTTCTCGTTCCATAGATACGTGAAACTTTCCATCGTAAAATATGACATGCAAAAAGTTTCCAAACACTTCGCAAAAATTCTTCCGCAGTCCTAGTTTGCTTGGAGAAATAAAAAAAATTCCATAATACGAAATAGGATTTTCTATGCAAAAATTGTTATGTACAGATTCGTCTCTAAAAGGATCCTTGAAAATTTTCAGACGACACAAAACGCGCAAGCTGTAGTTTCCGTCACGACACAAAAAGTAACTGGAGAAGAGGAA
Source organism: Trachelus troglodyta (assembly GCA_030142635.1). Taxonomy (NCBI): domain Eukaryota; kingdom Metazoa; phylum Arthropoda; class Insecta; order Hymenoptera; family Cephidae; genus Trachelus; species Trachelus troglodyta. The sequence goes on from JARQTJ010000778.1 coordinate 76,901, forward strand.
GTGACGTCAGCGTCACAAAGGATAATTAATAGACGCCCAGCTATTTTTTCTGCAAATTTTTTTTTCGGTAACAAAACTCAAATTGCCGTGTTACTATCAAGCGTAAGTATCTGCGCAATTTTGATTGTCTACGTACTTTTGTGATTGTTCGGATATTTTGCGTTAGTCCTGTGCAAATTTCTCACATCAAACTAACTCCTTTAATATATATATTTAATAAATGACCTTTTTTCAATACAAATATTCTATTGTTAACAGTACGTAACGAATTAATGGACCCATACTCGATTCTCAGTGATGGGAGAAAAAAAACTCAGAAACTTTACAAAATATTTTAAATATCAAAGTAAAAAGAAATTTCGCAAAACATATTCGATGTTCTGCATATTCATTTTTGAGGGTCGACATTAGGTGGTTGACTCTGAGTATGTATTATGCGCTGCAACATTATCGTGAGAAAGAATACGATCGAGTCATGAAGGGTTCGTAACTTATATATTAGTCACTGGAAAAGCAGAACGTGCATGTATCTCGCTAAATGTACGAGGGTGGATTGATAAGTTTCCGGCCTGACTAAGAAAAACAAGGTTATTTAAAATTTTTTTTTTTTATTTCT
>JARQTJ010000781.1:19768-30631 GCA_030142635.1 Trachelus troglodyta
CTGCCGGTTCGCTCAGGCTAGCTGGATCCTTGCTCCTCGTTCCCGCGTTACCGCTGAGTCCCGTGGCACTACGAAGTTCCTGGCGCCCAAGGGTTATCGCAATTACGACACGGGGAGGTAACGAGTATCGGTTTGTGGCCTAGGTTGGTTGTTACGCTACGGGCAACCGATTTCGTTAGGACTGTCGGATAGCGTCACAATTTATATTTATTATATTACATTAATTGTAAAATCAAACCGCTAGAGAAATAATATATGTGACTCAACAATAACGCGTATATATCATTATATTAAAATTTCTTGTATGCCTGTGATATTAGTTTAGTTACGCATTATTCACATTATACAATAGTTATGCCATGAATGTTATATTTACATACATTGTCTACTGATTAACGTTCCACTTGTGTCTCTGTCGTAAAACACAATAATCTGTCAAGGAACACGTAATAGCATAAATGTCTTTGGTCATGTATTATTTGCGGTAAGATATTGTTGTTGCATTACCAACACATATATATTGTATAGGATTTACTTTCAATATGTGATATAACATTTTGTAATAACAACTTTATTTCTATTGCGATATAACAAATACATCGAGATTCCAAATGTATGCTATCTGGTTGATCTACAACTGAAAAATAATATTCAAGCTATTTTGGAAAACAATCAAAGTAGATTTTTTTAATAATGGAACGCAGTGAACCAGATTAAATGCATAAAATTGTGAAATTCTTGCCATTGTATTATAAGATGGAACTTGTGGGGTACAGGAAAATATCTTACTCATATTCGTCATCCATTAAACGCAGCAACCTAGACGAAAACGTTGCATTTCTCAGCAGCAATGCCCGATCGGCAAAAGCTAAGAGTCGTTAGGCGATTTTAGTCAGCAGTTTATTTTGAGTCAGCGATAAAGCACAAGTTTTTATCTATATAGCGGAACGCAGTTTTGTTTCATCCACCATAGTTGGAAGTCTCAAAGTGTCTATAAAATTGAAAAAATTTAATAGCCCAACAAACTCTCGGATATGCTTATCGTAGACATTTTATATGTGAATAGTTATTATATACGTATGTAAAACTCAACACTGAACTTGGCAGCTTCAAATATCTTCGCCTTATAAAAAAAAAGCGTATAATAAACATACGGAATGGGAAATACGTGAAAGGGCAACGAAAGAAAAAATTCAAAGGTTGCGTATAATATTATATTATATATTATATTGTATTGTATATATATATATTATATTGTATTATGTTATATTGTTGAAACAAAGGCTGGCAATAACGCGAATCGATCAAAACTTTCACTGACAGTTATGTTTACTATATCGCTACGTGGTACAAGATAGGTGGTGCTTTAGCGGTGCACCGCGTCCACATAGCAGTGAGAGTGCCAGGATATCCGTTGACAAAATCATGACCCACTTGTTGATCCCTTATGACCATGTTTGTCCCTGCTGCTTTCCACTAATAGTAGAGAATGTGACATTCAACAATGTTTGGGAAACCTATTGTTCCATATAATTCTATCATTCAATTTTTACCAGTAATCTTCATTAAAAATAAATAATGAAGGCACAAGTATATTATTTATCAAATTAAGATGAAATTATATCAATAAAAAATGCTATCAATCTGGCAAACGTGATATCGATTTGACATATCTTATATAAATGTGCAATATATCATTAACGAGTAATATTTGGAAATATACACGCAACGGATATTTTACGCTACCACAATACAAAGTATAAAGGGGAATAGAATAGCTTATTTGTCCAAATGTAATTAACAATATATACTCATAAATTAGTAAGGAAAATTGTTAATAAAAAATTATGATTCGTGAACGCAACATTTAACCAAGGCATTTGTCACGAAAGATTAGTCAGTTTCGAGAAACTGTTCATTTCTAAACTAATAATTTGTTGAAACAATAACTATTATTTTTTTTTAATTTTTGAAATATCATAAGAAAAAACTGCATCTTTACTTTTTTATCGTTACAGTCTGCTACGGTATGAATTTTAATTAATCATGTATTAGCTATAACATTCAATTAGTAATTTTTGTTTCCCCAATTTCTAAATGGCTTTGGCATGATATCACTTGACATATTACTGGCTATAATATGCAGCAGAATATTTAATAAAAATTGTCGACTATTTATGAAATAATAATATTGTAAATAGAACAATTCACTAGCAAAGTAATCCCTCTCTAATGCCCGAGAAGTAGTTTAATATCAAGAGACTCGGTCGAGTCTTGCGCCAAGTACAGGCAACCGGTAGTACAGGATACGGCCCGCCGAGACTCTATACCCGAGCCAGCTCTTGTACCTGTGTTCGGTATCAAATATCTTATAAATTTGTATTTATGAGAAAAAGTAATTAGTAAATTCATTATAGGGAATTGAGAGTTCTAAGTCGATTGTTACCAAAATCAAAAAGCATGGTATATGAGATAAGAACGTATTGAGAGCGCGAGCGAAATCATTTTATTTCAGTTCGGTCGTCGTCGCCTCTGCACGTTCATTTACTTTTTTACTCGACGGATGGCGTTGGATGTTTTACCTTTTTCTTTTATCTTTTTAGCAACGGATTACGTTGGCAATTTACAGATACACACACAAACATATTTTGTCCGTCAAACTACCATTCACACCGAATTTTCAAATAATATAAAGCTGCCTTCACAACAGCATAAAATTATTAATGAAGTCTTTAACCCTCACTATAAACAGAACAGAACCAACTATTCATGGGCAGCGCGCGTGTATGTATGCCTTGACGTAGTCCCGTATTTTACATGCCGGAATTGAAATTCCATGGTGTCCAGCCCTTCCTCTCCGTAGTTCCTTATATCTAGATATCGGATGAGGAATTCCACGGGATCTCGCTGTTTCTCTCCGTAGTTTCTTGCATCTAGTTTGGGGAACGAATGAAGTAAGTACATCCAACATAATAATTTTGTAACACTGTGACGTGTAAATATTTCAAAGATTTTTCATAGAAAATTGGCCGCTCACTTCTCAGGTTTTTTTATGCTGCTCGCTAGTTTCTTCCCGAACGAAAAATACAGAAAAAAGTACGAACCGCTTCTGACACTTAGGATCTAAGGTCACTCTGGCCTCAAAATTAAGTATGTGGATAGCCTACCTTCTACTTAGTGTTCTTTCGGGAGTGTATTCATTTATATGGAAATATGTAATTATATGTTAAAAAATGTGTTTTCCCCTATTTCGAAGTATGAGGCAATCTTAATCTATTTTAGCTTCACCTTTCATAGTAAAATCTTTCTTCGCAATAGAAGAGTTATACGTATGTAATATTGTCCAACATAACATTTCTAAAAAATAATCAAAAACAATTGGCAAATCTGAAAAGATATTGATTGCAACGAATATACATTCATTTCACATATGGATATTGTGTGCCTAGAAATTCTGTATAACTTGACGAATAAAAACTTGTGATATCCCCCCAAAAAAAAACTTTCGTGCAAAAAATCTCGCCATGTACAAAACTGCTGTGAATTCCCCACCTTCAAATGAAAAAACCTATATCTATATCATGCATTATCGTTCTACTAACAAAAAATATTGAAATCTTAGTATAATGCCACGTGCATAAGTCACACGTACATATCTAACAAGGAAACCTTGGTAGGTGTCCGCCTCCGATTTTTTTCGTTTTCACATATGTTGTAGTACTCGAAAAACTAAGCGACACGTGTTTCTTCTTATCGGCCCAAACTCAATTTTTGGGGGTGAAAACCGCCCCCGAAAATTGGGGTGCTAAACGCCCATTTAATAATTTCACATATAAAAGCGGTATCTTTCACAATGAAACCAATTGGAAAAATTTCCTGACAATGAGAGATTAAAAATGTGATTTTATCAAATTTTTCCAATGACTCTTAAGTGTGTAAACTAACCCACAATCATTTTTCATTATATAAAAATTGCCAAACAGAAGTAAATACGAGTCAAAAAATTTGAAAAAAATATATGTTGCTCGCGACAATTAAATAAAGTTTACATGTTTTTGCATTCTTGCGAAAATTTTTTTTATAGAGGGTAACTACCCCTAAGTACATTTTATTATGTATCTCTTCAATAAAACCGTTTTTGTGAATGAGACCAATTAGGGAAATTTCTTCACAATGAGAGATCAAAAAAGTGATTTTTTCAAAAAAATTGTATAGGGGTGAACCACCCCAAAATTATTGTTCCTTATACAAAACCACCATAAGTGCAGTTTACTTTTGGTATGTTCCCGTAGAATAAAGGAACTTATATTACATAAATTTACATTATCAGAAGTACGCGTTACATTAGGAAAATGTGAATTACCAAGGAATTATTATAACAAATAGATTTATAAGACCAGAAAGCATTATCAGACTTTATTATTCATTTCATGTGGTACAGTAATGATGCTCTTCGAAGAAATTACACATATTGATTCCGGTTATTAATTTTAACATACGAATAATTTGGCGCGCAGAACATTTTCGAAGCTGGCTGGAGCACGTTTGCTTTCCGAACATAGGACTGACAAGTGTGTTACTCATAGACTCTTGGACTGGACACTGTCCAAAAGTTGTACGGCAAGCAATACGTGCTGGGAAGAATATTATTCCCATGATTATACCAAAAGGCACGATCGGAAAAGTTCAGCCCCTTGTTGTCTACGGATTTCGTATTTGGAAAGATTATGTGCGACATTTTTTGATTCTATTATACTCTTAAACTATGACATGAATCTGCACATGCGAAATAATATAATAAAGTTGCAGTCTTTAGTACATAATCACTTATCATCACTAAGGTATCACAACCTTTTTAAATACTCCTGGTTTAAAAGTGGGCACGTCACAGAAAAACCAGGAGAATTTCAGAATCCAGTAGATTTTTCCTTCAAGACATTTTCCAGCATTTCGAAGAGCATCATTACTATACCATATACAATGAATAATAAAGTCTGATAATGTTTGCCGGTTTTATAAATCTATTTTTGTCCTGATGTGACGCGTACTTCTGACAATGCAAATTTATGTAATATAAGTTCCTTTATTCTACCGCAACATACACAAAGTAAAGTGCACTTACGGAGGTCTTGTATAATGAAAAAAAAAAATTTAGGGGTGGTTCACCCCCATAAAAATTTTTGGAAAAATTTGAGGAAATCATATTTTTGATCTCTCATTGTGAGGAAATTTCCCCAGTTGGTCTCGTTCGCAAAACTATTTTATTGAAGAGATACATAATAAAATGTACTCAGTGGTGGTTACCCCCTATAAAATAATTTTTCGCAAGAATGCAAAAACATGTAAATTTTATTTAATTGTCGCGAGCAACATATATTTTTTTCAAATTTTTTGACTCGAATTTACTTCTCTTTGGCAATTTTTATATAATGAAAAACGATTTTGGGGTAGTTTACCCCCTTAAGAGTCATTGGAAAAATTTAATAAAATCACATTTTTAATCTCTCATTGTGAGGAAATCTTTCTAATTGGTTTCATTGTGAAAGATACCGCTTTTATATGTGAAATAATTAAACGGGCGTTTAGCACCCCAATTTTCGGGGGCGGTTTTCACCCCCAAAAATTGAGTTTAGGCCGATAAGAAAAAGCACGTATCGCTTAGTTTTTTGAGTACTACAACATATGTGAAAACGAAAAAAATCGGAGGCGGACACCTACCAAGATTTCCTTCTGAGTATTTACCTATATGATCTAGCACTAGCTCATTATTTTAATTCTGTTTTCAAAACTTTTGTGTTGCTATTGCTTCTTATATATAATTATCATTTAATGGTCGTTTAATAATTTTCAAAACATTAGAATAATCCTTATCGAGTACTACTGAGGTCCTTACCCGTAATCAGTACTGTAAAATTTTGGACGTGAACCCACCAAATAATCTCGATAAGGAATCTCCTAAAATATTATTAATTATTACATGACCATAAAATCATAATTATATTTATATAAAAAGCAGTAGCAACACAAAAGAGTAGCGAAAACGTTATAAGAAATTTCGAAAATACAATTATAATGATGAGCTATTGCTAGATCATATAATATGCAGATACGTAGTGACGTATGTACTTGGCATTGTAATATGATTTCAATATATTTTGTTAGGAGAACAATAACGGATGATATAAATATAAGTATTTTCATTTAAGGTGTAAGGTGTGAATTCACAACAATTCTATATTTTTTTTTACACGAAAGTGTTTTTGTGAGGGATCGTCAAAATCTCCGTACATTGATCCATGCTCGACTGACTAAAGTTGCGTCAAGAAAGTATGAAGTTAAAGCGTCCATGTCCAAGTTAATTAGAATATAATGGCGAGTATGAGTAAAACGCTATTAAAAAAGAAGAAATAAAACGAAGAGCGATGAAACAATGTATACCGAAGAGACGCGATGAGAACAATGAGTTAGAAGAAGAGAAACGAACTAGGGAGATCGTTCGCCACTGACCAAGATTCAGTAGTGAGGAGCAGGCTGACCTGCTGCTTCCCAGCTGGCGGCCAACTGTCGGTGTCCAGTCGACTAAACCCTTTGGACCTCGGGTCTTCGATTCGTTTACTTCACGAGTCTTTGTGTAATGCAACTAAAAATTTTGTTCTACTTTCCGCTAAATCAGATGTATGTATATTGCTTTACCATATTTACGAAATGTGAGTGTAATAAAAGTTAACTGAATTAGATTTGGAACTTCAATGATAGGATCACCTGGTCCCAGATAGCGAAATGAGTGCAACACAATGGCAAATTATCACATAGTTGTGGATACAATTGCATTTCAATACTTATTCATATTATTACATCCAATTATGACTGCAGAATATTTTATGTATTGTACACAAATATTTAAGGATAGAACACTTAACATAACGGATGTTATATAGACTTCTTAGATAGATATCAAAACTTCTTTATAAATATTGGACAATTTAAATTGAAAATCATCATGTAACATCTTATTTATTTATTTTATCTTCTTTTTATTTAAGCTGATAATTTAAAACATAAAAAGAAAGAACTAGAGTATACATAGCGGCACCAAACAAGAAGTTCGGATAAATACTTCCGGACACTGATACGTATACCTATTAGTTATTAAATCGGCAATATATACGTCAACATAACTTTAAAAACGGATGCTTACTTTTTTAAATTTACAAAATTAATTCATCACACACCTATTGATCTATTTACACAATAGTACAAAGTAAGCTGACGCATTAATAGAAATTCATATGCAAATTGATTTCAGCATCACTCCAATAGCCACATGGCAACCATAGCAACTATATAAGTAAAACTACTATATTTTTTGTATAGCTCTCATAGCTTATAACTGCGAATATTATAAGTTTATACGTCATGTTTTTACAGGCAATTATTTAATAAATAAATTTAAGTCGCACATTTCGTTGTAGCACGCCAACCAAATAAAAACTATTGATATCTGGGGCATTTTCATTGCATCCTAAAAGACTGTTTTAAGAACGACGTATCGACTTATCTTATTTATGGTTAATACACTTTTTAACACACCATTTAACTCTGTGTTCTTATTGGAGAGGAACACTGGATCTACAGCACGTTCAAACACACTAGACTGACAATAGAACACTTACAGAGCAGTGATTTACGCGCTCTATAGTAATGCTTTTAGTGGAACAAAGGAATCGTTACCGCTGACCGGTAATCCGTGGTGGTGCACCGATTAGATACACGCCAGCTACAGAACTAACATTTCTGTGTATTTAAAAATGTTTCTCATACCGGAAAAGATCTTTTGACACTAGCCTAGCATTCGTTATCGGATTTACCGTATTTTTCGACAATGCCTAACGCTCTTGATCAACCCGCTAATGTTTACCTTGTACCTTTGGTTGTAGTATGTGATGACTACTTTCTTCTGCGCAATGGTTATCATTTGACGTCATGTGTCCCTTGTTTAGAGAAGAAGTGTCGAATACAGCGCATCCGCTAATGTGGCGCGTGCTTATTTTTGTATAATTGAACTCATTTATTTACCAAGTAATCAAAGAGTACAATTTATAAATAACAGATGTATTTTAATCAGTTTATTATGGGAAGTGAGATGTATGCCTTATCTCTAAAACTTACGTAAAAGAGAACAGTATTTAATACTGTTTGTAAGCACAGATGAACATTTTTAATGTATTGTTAAAATCCTTGATTCCTTGTCTTTAAAAATATAATTGTTTTTATATTAAAATCAAATAAGGAATGAGAAATTATACGAATTGTTTTAATTGGTCTAATGTGGTGCTGACGACATTCTGACAGCTAATGAGATGCGAGAGTAAAGAATTCTCTACTGTCCGGCACTCGCCAGTTTCGTCGTGTTGAGATGAATTACCGACCGGTAATACCTGATATTGTACGAAATATTATCAATAGATCGCGCAAATATCGCTGTTTCCTCCTTCGTTTGATGCGGTGCCAGCTACATGATTAGATATCCTGGCTCGTCCCTTTTGACTGAAACCCGTCTTAAGAGACACACGTGTCTATTCGACGAGCCAGGCATTTATCCATTCACATAAGGTAGAAATCAAATTAGTTTTATATCTAATTATAAATAAATTACTAGGCAACAGGGCCAAGGAATTCAGTGATCAAAAACCATAATTAGAGACGAATTGGTGGAACAAGGAACGCCATGCGTGATGCGGAATCCGAATTAATTTGACGAAGTTAACCAGTCAATAAATGTAGCTGAAATAGATAAAAGACAACCGCAGCGTGGGAGCCCTTGAATATAAAAATGACCAACTCAGATAACCACTTAAAGTATATGAATTATATTGAAACTTTATATATTGACATATTAAGGCGGAATGATTGAATGAATGTGTGTGTTAATTTAAATAGTTGTAAGCTCAATGTCTTTGTCGTATAGTCGCCATCGAATTACATATTAATTATTTTACTCAATTTTTTTTCTTCTTTTCGGTCATTTCTGAAACGATTTTGTAATTTAAAGTTTCATAAATAAATTTGTTTCGAGTTCACAAACACCAGAATTCGTTACAGTTTATTACATTATATTTGATTATTATAAAAGATAATCAGCGTTATTTTTTCAATTGAAGCAATAATTTATTACACCGAGAAGCTACTGTTTTAAATAAAATTCTATTCGTCAGCAAACTTAAACCCACAAGGCAGATTCAAGAAATCTATTCAACTGTTCCGTCAGATTACCAATTTTGCCTAAATATTATGTTGAATTTATTCATACACATATGCACTACCCTATGCCTCTCAACTTAAGTTCCAACGAGGAAATACAAAAACATTCTTCTTAAAAAATATTTTCTATTTGAAATTTATACATTATGTGCCATATTAACGGAAAAGGTGCTTCATATGGCGAAATGTACTCGTTTACAAAATCAAAGATTATTATAATTTAGAGTCTAAAATCCGTATGCTGAACTCAGTATTACCGCTAATAGTGTGCTTTTAAATGATTTAATAATGAGTTTAGAGGCGACCGTATTCGCAACCCCTTTTACGGTCGCTCTTAACACCTCTAACAGCTGTTAGAACGCTATTAGCCGAAAAGTCTATTAAAAAAACCGCTTTTAACCAGTTAAAACTCTCGAAGTAGGAGTGTGCGTCTCTTCCAGTCCATGTTGCATCGAGCGGAACAAATGAAAATCAGAAGAAGCTAATTCTGGGGAGTTGGCTGGACGAGGAAGAACTTCCCATTCCAGATCGATCAGGATTTGTTTGACAGCTTTTGCTACTTCAGGTCTAGCGTGTTATGGAGGAAAATTATTTTCCGTCTATTGCGGGCTATTGAGGGCCGTTTTCTCATTAGTTCGTCATTTAATTATTCCAGTTGATATTGGTAAAGAGTGGAATTACCAGTTTCATTGGGTTTCAGTAGCTCGTACTACACTAGATCTTCCATATTCCACCAAATATAGAGCACAATTTTTCCCCATTAATATTCCACGTGGACGTCGATGAAGATGGTTGACCAGGGTCTACCGATGACATCCTCCGTTTTGGATTATCATAATAAATCCATTTCTCGTCCCCAGTTACAATACCCCATGAAAAACTTTTTTGTTGTTGTCCTAGCAAGGAGAAGCAAATGCTTAAATGGTTCATAATGAATCTTTCTGACAATTTATGGGGCACCCACTTTCCTTTCTTCTGCATCTTTCTTATGGCATGTAGGCGCTTTGAAACGATTGATTTGTGAATGTTGTGGACTTCTGATAACTCTTTGAGAGTTTGCCTTGGATTTTTATCCAATTATTCTTCCAATTTTGCGTCATTAAACTTTTTGGACTGACCTGGGCGTTTCTCGTCGGCAACGTGAAAGTTACCCTCCTCGAAGCGTTAAATCCATTTTCTGCACGTCCTTTCCAAAGGAGCAGCTTCGCTATAAGTATCCACGAACAATTCATGAGCCTCAGCTTCACTTCTTTTTTTCATATCAAAGTAATGCAGAAGTAGATGTCGAAAAAACACAAAGTCACGTTCTATTTTTAATTGGTTTTTATTAGGTCTAGTAATAATTAATGTCGTTTTCCAATAGACACACGGCCTCGATCACTGTCGTCATTCAACAAAAATTTCCCTCGCGAAATTTCTTAAACCAACGCTGGCATTTTTTGACGCCAACAGTATCTTGACCCACAGCACTACAGATATTTTTTGCAGCTTCATTTGCTTTTCTTCCCAACTGGAACTCGTAAATCATGCAATGCCGAATATGCTCTTCATCTACCATCCTTTACCCCTAGTTTCGCAAAGTAAAACAGTTCGAACACAAAC
>JARQTJ010000782.1:0-113165 GCA_030142635.1 Trachelus troglodyta
TAACTTACCTTAACTTTTTCGCGTTTAACTTAACTTACCCCTTTTTGCGTTTTTCTTGTCCCTCGACCCGACTTCCTCTCCTTCTTGAGGTTTTTCCCCTCTAGTCCTGTGCGCAAAGCCGCAGGACTCGAGGTTTTCCTCAATAAAAAAAAAAAAACACTCGGAGAGGTCGTAGCTCCCTTGTGGAGGGGAAAGACCCCACGGAAATAGGCGAGGAGGGGCCCATTTCGCTTCCTTATCCTTCTTATTTTTCCTACTTTTTTGATTGTTCTCTTTTCTCGCTCCTCCCAAATAATCTGATCCTCGTGCACACGTTTTACACATTTTCTCCTCTCCTTGTTTCCTCAATCCTTACCATCTCTCTTCTTCATTCTTTCTTTTTAACAATCTTCCTCTTTTTCCCTTCAACAACATCTTCTCTGTCTGCTGCCACCAAACGTTTCTACTCAATTTTCGAATTCCCTATTCCTTCCTATGTCTTCCTCACTCTGCTCCTAGTATATAGTTAAAAACTAAATTGTTAAAATGTCCTTTGGAAAAGGAAAAACCCAAAGTGGTAACGTGTATAACATACAACACGTATATTATATCGTAATGATATATTTGAAATATATCTCTAATAACATTGTTTCTGGTAATCATTTGTTTTCACACCTTGAAAACTCCTTATCCTTAATTAGAGATTGCTGTTTACAGTAACCCATTCATCAAATCTACCGCTGCTTCTTTTTATTTACCCTCTATTTGATTTATTTGCAGCACCTTTGATAGAGTATTCCGCTTGTCTCTACCTCAAATTCATAGTGATTCAAACATGTATTTTTCTCTATTTTAATAAACTGTGTCAACACAAATATTTTTCGTGTGATAGAGTGCAATTATTGCAATGTTCCTTGGGTTGAACATGTTCGAAAAAATTTTATAAAAGGAAAAAGGATGAGGAAAAATGGAAAAAGAGATAAATTGTAGGGTTAACCTCTGAGCCGTGAGACCCAAGGGAAATCCCAATCGGGATAAGGGTAAGGATACAATTAGATAAAAATTATTATAAAAAAATTAAGACTGCGTGCAAAGGCTTATTACATTTCTGTGTTCATTGATCATTTTTCAAATCGCGTGGTAAAGCAGACATGGCACTTCCTTATCTATAGCCAACAGTAAAAACTATACTGTAGTTTTCTGTTACCAGTTGATAAATAGTTTGTCTTATCTAGTCCACCGTTGAAGATATACCATTAGTATTTTTTAATTAGCTAAACTTATGAAATTGCATGTAAAATGTAGTTTGAGGTACCAAGTATTATTAGGATTGGTATAGAGTATTGATTAATTAATTATACTTTCACATTATTTATTTACAACAGGTGATCACCTTCCGATACAATGAACGTTATGAAAAATCTCCGTTACTCATCTAAGAACATAATGTTTCTCTGATACTAACGACGCAAAGATTGAAGATCGTGAAGAGAAATAGTAGAACAAATGAAAGAAGGTGAAAAAGAGAAAATAATTTTGTAATCTTTATCGTCGACAATTTTATCAAGGACCTAACTCATACTTTAGGTTATTCTGGTAAGGAGAAAGGACTGGGAACTGGTAAGAAAGAAGAAAATGAAAACTTGTACCTCAAGAAGGTAAGAAATGAGGATTGACAAGTCATAAAAACATGTCAAGCGTCCGGACAGGCACCATAGAAAATGCAAAATGACATTTGTAATTATGATTGCGTGAATAATGCATTAATGAGTCAATGATTAACGCATCGGAGGAAGAATAAAAGATATCGGAATTTCGAGCGCATGGCGTTTTTCATGGATTTTTATTAACGAGAGAACAACAGTTGAATAGATGTCGAATTCGCTAGAATATTGGTTAGAGTAAAAATTCCCCTCATTTGGCTTGAATAAACGTCAGAATTGATGCGATTAAAAGGGGGTTCGTAGGGGAATACGACGAGAAGAGGAGTGGCTGGGGGGGATGAGGAGAGGGGAAGTTAAGAGTGAATTAGAAGATTTTTCATTCGTCAATATTAGTGCAAGAAAAATATTACCGTCAGAGCAGAAAGAGAGATCGTTTACGTAACTGTTCTAACCTATCCTAGAGATATTATAAGAGTCTCATTACCGATAATTAATAATGATAGTATAACGGTCAATGATAATAAGATGAACATCAACGATAATAAACGACCGTAATCATATTAGTAGTAATAATAATAGTGGCTCAATGATAATAACCGTACTAAACGATAATCGTAATCTAAATTCATTAGCGTCGTTATAGATACGATATAACAATTTTTAGTTTCTTGTTTTTCTTCAACTTCGTATCCTTCGTCCGCTTCTTTTAACATATTCTTTGTTTCCAAATTCTTATTCATCTCCGATTATATATTAACTTCATTGCTCGTTCTTTGATTCACGTAGTACCGATATTAATATTTCAAGAATTTGACTTTTCTGGACGTCAATCACAACGCGATCGGTTACGATCTTCGTTCTTTGTTAACTTTCTTTTTTTTTCGTTTCTTCTTACAATACGTTTCTCAAGCTGCCGGCGATTTATCTGCTTTGAATAGTACGACCAATTCGACCGATCAATGCAATTCGAACGGCCATAATTAGGATCATCCGAAATTAATCATCATAGAGACGCACGATTAAGGCTTAGGAAGAGAATCGGGAATTACAAGAACCTCGTAAACGTGACGGAATTCGTTGATACAAAGAAGTTCGAGTATTCGTATTTTCATAACGCGTCAAGTTTTACTGGGGAATTGGATAATACGTGGAGAAGAATTAGGTTAACCGCGGCCATCGAGATTCTTCGTAGAGCGAAAATTAAAGGACTGTTGGTAAAACTATATAAATATATATGAAAAATCGATAAAGGTTGGCCGAAAAGTTCATTTCGCGCGGTACCTCGTGAGGTTAAAGCTTTTATTTTATTTAAGGATAATTTCCGATTGACACTGACAAGAGGTGTGAAAGTAGTCGGTATATTTTTTGTTTAAACAGTCGAAAGTCATTCCCGTGATACGTCAACATATTGCCGCCATTTTTTAAAAGTGTCAATGAGTTATAACGTCTGTTTATTAACGTAAATCCTGAGGATATTACGAGAAAGAAATATTTGTGGACGACAATGAGGGACCTGTCAGTTCGAAAGTGCTTTGTCAGTATCGAAGTGCCGTTAATTGCGGCCATTATCGTTTTTCCGCTTAAAAGTCTTTAAAAAGTCCAATTTTTCGACAGGCTTTCATTATTGTGGGCGGGAACGCTCGCGTCCCTCCGATCATTGGCTCACGGCACTTTTAATAAAAATAATTCAAAGGCACCGATCTTTTTTTTATTTTTTCTTCTCTTTCGTATTTTATAGTCTTCGCTGGACGCGCCATTATTATTGCCCGTCGGAATTTTAGTCGTTCCGTTAAACACTCGTTTATTACTGCAACGACGGCGTCATAATCATCTTACACGACAAAACGATACCAGGACAGATTTCGATTGAACGTCCGGTGTATACCGTACCGAAGGATATAAATTCCTCGATCGATTTCTAATCAATTAATCAATCAA
Source organism: Trachelus troglodyta (assembly GCA_030142635.1). Classification (NCBI taxonomy): domain Eukaryota; kingdom Metazoa; phylum Arthropoda; class Insecta; order Hymenoptera; family Cephidae; genus Trachelus; species Trachelus troglodyta. The sequence goes on from JARQTJ010000782.1 coordinate 3,582, forward strand.
TTAACGTGTATAACATTCCGCACGTACACTCGATTTCTAATGTACGTATTACTAAATAGGAAATTTATATGCTTTGCGATAATCCTGCTAGTTATTAATAATATATCTGAAGTACAGATAGTATCAATATTTTATAATTATTACGTTACAGCATCTTTCTTTTATCTTTTATATACAGGGTGATCCACACATTTGGGGTTATAGGCGAAAACAAATAATATATCTCAGCACGGTACAAAATACAGAGACGCGGAATTATATGAAATACCTAATTCGTGAATTTTTTTCGAAATTTAATCGCGTTGTATTGTTACCTTATAAATTTGCTCGATCAATTATATTAATTTTTTATTAATCCAATCCATCTCACGATACGATTGCGCAATTAAACTCTTCCTCTTGCTATCCATCCATGACTGCATCGTAGGAACATACGAATTATTCAAACACGACCCCGGTTGCGTCGATCGCTCTGTATAAAAATATACGTAAATACTCATGTGAGCACGCACAAACATATCGGTATATATATCTATATATCGCCTTTATTCTTTACCGTCGTCCTATATTCTCATGGTGTAGATACATATTATATTTTTCACAAGCCCATCGCGAATAATGTGATTCTCCTCGTCAAGTACTTGAAAATGAGACCTGCATCTTCATATTTTTTTTTCTTTCTTTCATCGCCAATTTCCCCACGCTATTCACTTTTTTTTCTGTTTCCCGTTATGCAATGCTGAATGTCAGAATTCGATGGATCTTTCCTGTAGCTCCATTTAATTGAAATATCTTACTTTTTATAATGCTTTTCTTCGGGATCGAAATACTCGACATTATTCTTGGATCGATCGCTGCTGGCCGTATCACATTAGCCATATGGCTGACAACCCTACGACTTATGACTCTACGGTTTTACTCGTGATAGAGAGAGGGAGAAAGAGTCCTCCCTCTTGCTTTTTTGAGCATACTAAATTTCTCGTTAGCAGACGAACGGATAGAGGAACGCCCTAGGCAAAAATATGTTCGTACGAGGGACTACGGATTTTCTTTAGAACCAACTGGTAGCTCCGCCAAATTTCGTTGAAAGGCCACCGATGCCCTTGCCAAACATACTGCCTACTTTACCCACAACGTTCGACGTAACGTTGGAGATGTTGGCCACGTAATTGGCATCTTCGCCCGCGATCGTCTCCACGATCGTCACCTTTGTCTTTGGCCTCTCGACCTCTTCGTCGTTGCCGTTCTCCGAAAGTCCTCTGCGAAGATAATAAAATTAGCGATAACAGGTGTCAGATGATTGATGAAAATCTTTTCAGATCAGAGCAAGATGATATTTAATTTTTTTTTTTTTTTGGGTTTACTCACTCCTCGTTCTGAGCGCACATGGTTAAGGCACAAGTTGCTTCCTCTGTCTGCATCCTTTGGAATATCGTCTGATATGTCTTCGAGTTGAGTTTGTCCTCTGTGACACCCTGGAGCTCGAAATCTGAGTAGATCTTCTTCACGATATGAGCGAGACAGGTGCACTGATACAGATGCAAGCTATGATCCAGCCTTTCGGAAAGCCAGTTGCATAGCATCTGAATCTGTGCTGTGTACCATTGCTGGAGGAGTAAGAATAATCATTTTTCTTTGTAGCTAGGTATACAATTTCATTTATACCGACCTCGAAGAAGATCAAAATCCAAAGTTCATCGATGACCTTGCTCCGAATCTGGTCCATGCAGTTTCTCGTGAAGTTCACGTAGGCTTGGCCCATTTCCTTTCCACTTCCCGATACCTTCTGTAGAACGTACGACCGGATAAGAAAATTGGATTATCCAGTATATTTCTGATTTATTGTATTTTTGAACTTACCGTAAAACTAAGAATCGATCCGATGAAGGATCCTTCGTCGTAACGCGAGAGTTTTGACAGGGTCGTCTCCAAGACGGTAACTAACTTATTGATCATTCCTTGAGTCATGCCAGCTGATGTCTTCTCAATGAGATCATCGATCTTGGTGTGATACTGGTGCTGGAAGTCGATTGTGGATACCATGGTAGAACACAGGAGTCATTAAGTTATTTACACCAAGAGGAATTTGATGGTCCAATTGGAGAAAGAAATATAGAGAGAAAGGAACTGACAATGAAAGTGACGCCTGAGACTTTTGGCAGAAAATATTTGACAATCATTAACTTACCACATCGACACCGTCAACGGCGCAAAGCTTAAAACTCTGATTCTTCGCATCCAGAATAACATTGACCATGGCACACATTTCCGAAGGAATAATATAATCCGTGGATATAAACGTTACACCCTTTTTGAGCCATTGCTGAAAAGCTGTGTCAGTTCTCTGTATGCAGGATTCGATCATATCGCAGGCCATGAGTTTGAGTCTTTGCTCAAGATGCTGTCTGAATTCTTGATCTGGCCAGTGTAATCCCCTGATGAAAGATTGAAGAGCATCCAGCTTCCAGAAGAGGTCCTCCGATGTAGCACATCCATTACCCTTGATTTCCCAACGTTCTTTCTCGAAGCCCTTATGTATGGACTGAGCTATCGAGGTTTCCATGAGGTCGACGTAGCGCACAACGAGTGGGGCAAAGGTATCCCGAAGATGCTGATGAAATCTTCCATTCTTGAGATTGTCTAATGGTCAGAAAGATCTGTTTAACTTGGTATAGATTGATGAGAGTACCTCAATCCCTTTGATTAACATCCGAAATAATTGAGAAACATATGAAAGTTCACATGAAAATCGACTCCATCATTTCTGTTCTTGGACTTTTACCCAGGTCGATAAACTTACCGTCCGTTCTCAGATAATCGTTCATGATCTGGAACAGCGGAAAACTGTCCCAGGTGTCGGGTGGCTGCTCGGAGAGTACTTTGTCCATGTCGACGGCGAATAGCGACCAGAAGATTTCAGCGTGCTCCACCAGGAGGTCGCTAAACCAGGCGAAAGCCTGCGGTGCGGTGTAGTAGGAGCGAAACGTGAAAATATTGGACGACACACATATACGGTGGGATATGTTCCTCGACCCAGGATGGTGGGGTCGCCACCTTGGGCACGGAGCTCTCGAGGACTCAGAAGACACTACGACGATAACTACTTTGCGTGGCTATGAGAATTAACGTGATCTTATGTACCACTCATCTTCATGTACCATTACCAGTAATTACACTTTCCTTACCGTCGTCATCAGGAGCAAAGTATCCTGGACAAAATCTATAGAGAATAAAAATACATTGTACAATCATGAGATGATCGGGCAACTGATACTTTGATAAGCCATGACATGAGATGATTATTTTGGTTGTCTTCTGAGGAGGTTCTGGACCCTTACCAAGTCCTTGACACACACATGCTACCCTCTCCCTCGAGAGCCCCGGACAATGAACACTCAGTTCTAAAAACCTAACTAATACCTCCGAATAATGCTCTTCGTTTTGCTGTAACAGGTCTACGCAAAGTTCCGCCAGGTGGATGAGGTCTTCAAGTTTCTTACTTGGGGGTACACAGACCTCTCCACTAAAATCATCCTCTATCTTGGCCTCTGCCGATAGCCTCGTGTAGTTCACGAGAGCCGCGGTTTCCAGGCACGACTTTATCATGCCCCTGACTTCCTCCGGTGGTACTGGGGTAGCGATGTCCTTCATTAGGACTCGCTCCAGTAGGGACAAGGTTGCCTTTAAAGCACCCTCTGGTCGTCCGAATGGGAAGCTGTACCTAAATACCCAAAGAGAGAGCAACGTATGACCTGTTTCTATCTAGTTAACCCATAAGTAAGACACAGGAAACGCAGTAAATCACCTGAAATTAGTAATCTGTTTCTCCAGGAGCTGTCTCAACCGCTCCTTAATTTCCAGAAATTTGTCCTTCTCCTCATGGGTAATCGAACCAACACCGTCGGTACGATTTCCATGAACGTGACTGGCACAAAAGGCAAAGCTATAGTGGATGAGGTTCGGGTCAATCATGATACCACGTTCAGCTCTGTCCAGGAGATCATTAAGGTAGCACAGGTGACGGAAGCATCCACGAACACCGTACCTAAATAGAAATTATTAAATGAAACGAGACGGTTGGACTAGTTCAATTCATCAAATATATCCAAAGGAATGATCCTTACCTAGCACAATATTCATCAAGAACAAAAACCTGTCCGGGAGAAAACCATCCTAACGAACTGTATGGATCATTCAGTCTATAGTCCAGTGTTAAATTCTGCAAGAACTTGAACAGCGAGGCATGCTCAAACTTGCAAGGATCAGCGCTAATGAAGTCTTCCATGCCATGCTTTCTGGCTCTGTCTGCATCCCCCTGTATCTTGCTGATGGTAGAACTTTTGTCGGCGACAGAAACTGGTGGTGTTGGCTTATGTGATTGGCCAGTGGCACGATACATGGCCATTACCCAGAGATGACATTCGTTCTCGTCATCCGAAGCAAATACAATGTTATCGCCTTCACGGACGGCATTGAAAAAGAACCTACAGTCCAAGAAAATGGAAAATATTTTTATTAACCGAAAGATATCGTAAATATCTCGACATCTACCTTCCACCCTCAAGGTCCATTCCAACCATTAAGTTGGCGGAAGCGGCCTCGATATAGTCCACTGTGTAGCCATCGAGCTGCATCATTTCCGAGGGCTCGGTCTTTTTTTCCTTGTACGAGCACATCGCAAATGTGTACTGCGAGACCTGGACCAACACGTAGTACCGCTTCTTCCACTTTTTCCAAACAGATTTACCCAACGCATAGAGGTACCCACAGTGCTTCATATTCAAAGGCTTATCCATTCTACAGGCTATCTTTATTCGGAGATCCTGATCAGGAAGATTCTTTGGAACCGTCATGCGGTGCCACTCGGGTACCTTGCAAGACAATGGAGTTGGTCTGAGAATAACTTTCCCTAACTCCTTGTCCTCAAGAGCTAACATGCCTGGGTTTTCTGTGTAAAGTCGGACCTTCACAACTGGCAGAGGGTGGGTGGTCGTAAAGTCACCCTGGGTATCCCACCTGGAATCAAATGATTATTGTCCAGTTTAAGTTATTTCTCATCTTTTTAGTAATTCGTATGGTGTCGTTAGAATGACTATTTACATTGGCTTAGAGGCCTCAGCCTGGTCCGTCTGAAGTTTCTCCACACCCTCGACCTCCATAGTACAATAAACTATCCGGCTTGGTGCTAGACTTTTGAGACCCTTGACTTCCATCACTATAACTTCCAGCTGGAAGGTCAGAACGACGTCCATCTTGGTAAGCTGGGGATCGGGATCGGCGGAGTCGCCCTCCAGTTTAGCGAGGGAACCCTGACTGCGGCAGCGGGAGCGCTCACCGCGATGGTTGTAGCGCTTCAGCTTCTGCAGCCCGTATTTGCTGTCTATCGAACCCTTGGAGACCGGTAACGACTCCAAATTAGCCATTAGCAGGTTGATAGACGACTTGAGCTCCTCGATGTAGAGCGACTCCATTTCCTTGAGGAGGAACCTCGGCATCAGTTTACGGTTCTGCAAAAAAAGAAATAATACTTTAATAAATCAGGATCAAACATGCTTAAGGATTGAACGAAGACACGCAGAACTTCTTGTACCTTTTCCATTTCGTTGACCTTCTGAATGCGACCGTCCAGCTCCCTCCTGATGGCGGCAGCTTGTTCGTCAGCTGAGTCCAACAGGAGGGCGTTGAACAAAATCTGATGCTCGAATTTCTTGATACCGAGGATCTGCTGGAACATGTCGTACAGCTGCTCCTTCGAGAGGATCAGCTCCGAATTTAAGGACTGCTGTTGCATCCTGGAAGGCCTCTTGGTGTCCTCGTCACCGGTTCCTTTGAAGATGCAGTCGAATTTGGCCATCCAGGACGTAAGAACAGTCTCTTTGCTCAAACCGTCGATTTCCGGAAGTGATCGAACACGCTTCTCGATGTTGTTCCTAAACACCTCACGGAAGTCGTGTTGTGAGCAAGCCCCACTCTGTACCATGCGAACAACGCGGTCGGACTTGAGGAAGACGTCGAAGTAGCTCTGCACTGCATTATGAAAAGCCTCATCGGCCATAATCTGCGTTTCCCCCTTCAGAAAACTCTAAAAAATTAAACGAATATTTCATTCGACCTTATTTCCGATATATTTTCGAAAAAGACTTTCCATCCAAATTAGTTCATGTCGTTTCCAATAAAAAATTGAATTTTGAAAATACAACAGATCTTGATGTCCTGAATTTATTCTTGAAGGACCCTTTTTCCATTTGTTCCCTAGAAATACTTGAGAACAAGCACTGTTTCTGGTATTGATCAGTAAAATTCTATAAATATTTTTCATTTTCATAAATATCTATCAAATTAAATATCATTCCCGAACGTGCCACGTTTCAGTGTTCATTTCGTTTGCCCTTGTCTACGAATAAATTCGATTGTTAACCTCAGGTGGAACAGCCTTGTACTATGTACTTATCGATAGGATCGATTCAAGTGGAGAAACGCGAAGGCTAAGGTTAGAGGAGAGTCAACTATAAGATTCGTCGAGGGGCTTCGACGAATTAAAGTCATCTTTGAAGGGTTTCCTATGTTCATGATATTACACGTATTCAGAGTAATTATGTTGCAGCAATTTGGTTGCGTGTCCCTAAGTTTCCTCGCGATAAGAACCAACTGCTGAGAACTACACAATACAGGAAAACTACTTCCACATAGTAACAATGCAGTAGCACTGTACGCAAATGCCCAGAGTAGATCAGTCGTTACGATTTGCATATTTAACCTAGAAGTAATTTGCATATACGACCGTATGTGCAGGCTGGGAACACGTGAGTGTTCACATTTGCTTCTCCATTCTCAAATGGAATTCCTGATAAAATAAGATACCTGAAAGCGAGAACAGAGAGTCTCAAGTTGTTGCTTCGTGATCTTCATCTGCCTGCGAGTCATGTCTGTTGGCTGTTTCGCGTTGAAGGGATAGGCGATGCATCTTGATACGAAGACGTACAATTGGATTCTAGTTTTCCTTTCTTCCTCCTCGCGTTCCTGCTTGTCCTAGGATCGAATATGTTAATGAACAAAGATGACAAGAGTAAGGAAGCTGAGAAGCACGAGTCAATTAATCCAAGATAAAAGGAGTATTCACTTGTAGATCAGCCTCAGTCTTCTCACTGGCCACCGATGGGGAAGGGCTGGTGGGCCTCGGCGCAGACTTGGCGTAGTTGACGGCATCCTGAGCTGCGCTCATAGACGGGGAAAGAGAGTTTCTAGCACTGGATAGGTTCGGCACGTCCAAACCAGCTGCCACAGCTTCTTGCTGGGTAGCAATGGCCGTGCCGCCCCTGCCATGAGCTCCATGCACGCTACCTCCGTGTACCCCTAACGAACTAGAGGAGCCTACGTGGTTCAGGCCACCCGGAGAAGCCGTGAGCCCCGAGCTAGCCAAACCAACGCTTCCGGCTGCTCCAGACCCTGGACCGCCACTACCACCACCGGGATGCTGGCGGGAACCATGGGATCCACCACGGCCTCCGCCGCCACCCCCGTGATGATGGGTGCTCTGATCCTCCTCGCTCTCCTCCTCGGAGGAACTCGGGTCTATCATGCTCTTTTATGGGACGCCGACGCCGACGTCGACGCCGGAGGCCCAGCTGCTTCCGGCTGTGGCCCTGAAGTGTCCGTGGTCAAGGCTTCGCTCTCTTCTATTTCTTCTCTGGACCTTCCACTTCCCCTACTCCAGTCTTGCTTCTTCTTTATTTTCTCCCTCGTTTTCTCTCTCTCTCTCTCCTCTCCTATTGATTCTCCTGACACTCTACAGATGCTTCTTCACCAGCCACACCTGCAGAAGACGCAAATAATCTTCATTAATTACACGTCTTATGGATATTAAACATTAAATTTGGTACATTCTCCATGATGATTCGTCACTCGGATCACCCATGTCCATACAAGCAGCCAAACTCAATCTGAATACACTTGAGCCAATCCGAAGCAATACAATCGATACGATAACGCATTCTGCATCCTACTTGCGAGTATACGTTATTTTCGGTAGTTACTTGTAATTTTAGAAAATCAATGCGGCCTCCTTACATACTCAAGGCTTATCGGGTATGGACGATGCGGGTATTCTGGCTTATCGTATATCGTACAGAACTAATTCTAGAGCCACGAAGGACACAAATCCATCAGCGAGCGTCAAAGGACTTTATATTTTATCTGTCCTTACCATGGGTTCTCTCTAGGAGTTACCGTAACACGGAAAGAATCGATAAGAAAGTTCCTTATCGAATGTGCCAACCGTTCCTCGTGATTGCCAGCACGGAATAGCGTGCTTTTCAGGGGGATCGTGTTAGCCTTTGTCCGTTGACCTCTACCGAGTACAACTCCGTAATTCATATAGTCGAGTATCGATCTTGAATTTAATAAGCGCAGGCCATATTCCATTTACAGAGAGAGGGAGATGCAAGTCGCACGGGACAATCAGTCTTCTATATATTAACAATAGGTAAAAAAGGACTGCCGCAACGACCAACACGTTTTATACGTTCTCAGCAAAATAAATTGCTTATCTCTCTACAGGAAAAAGCATATGATAAACGAACTGCAGCTCGAACTACAAATATTTGACAATTTTCAAATTTCCCGCTCTCGTCTTAAGAAATGGATTATCCTTTTTATTATATGTAGAAAATACGTTTATGAAGCAAAGATGTGCGTGGCCATCACAGTGCAAACATATTGATTGTCTCTATGTCCTTCTTGTTTCCCCCACGAAGCGACTTGCCCTCTCAGGGAAAGAGGTACCTGACACCCGCGCGCGCGCAACACTCGCGCAAAGATAACCCATGCACGTTTATATCTCTCAATTCCAGATTTTACCACTTTTCACCATTATTTTGTACCTCTAAAATCATCCAGGTATTTCACAATCAACGTGCAACACTCGTTCGCACGTACGGGTGGTACAATCTAACCTAGAAATGCAAATATATTCGTTGTGTCATTGATACCGATTATCACTGCCTAAATAAGCGTTATAAGAATACGATCGGACCATTTTAGAACTGCTCTACTTTTTTAAAAATGTTCTTTGATAATTATGGAAACAATTACTAAAGTTTCGTGGATGGCATATTCGTTTGACGAACTTATTACCTATTTTGAGGCTTTGGCGATTTTGTGATTAGGTTTAGTCCCGTTATCTACAATTTCTGGAATTTTCAAGAAGGACAAGTTCTCATTGGTTACTTGAAAATATCATCCAATAAGAATTTGCATTTTTTTAAAAGTGCATAAAGTGTAAGTTACGAGAACAAACCTATTGAATCTACATAATTTATTCGTATTCTAAGCAGTGACAGTCGAATACAATTTTTGATTGGATGATAGCTTACCTTTGAATTCGCAAAGGAATAACGAAGCTCTTATTTGACTAGAAATAGTAAGATCTTACGTAAACGGAATTCTCTTTGTGCAAGTGAAGAGCGAACGGAGCTAAGAGAAACCACTTTTAACGAGAGGTCTCTTTTTCTTGAAATCTGCACGACTCACGTTCTTGGATTAAAATTTTGGAAATATTGCACGATTTGTACGTTATCATTGTAATAAATGAAATGTCAAAAATTATATAAGTAAGGTTAACATTTAAGATTAATATTATTACTGCCATGCCCTTAGCTTATCATGGATCGATAGCGAATGGTGTGCCAATTAGTATGGAGTTATTAGGGACCATTGGCCGGAAGTGGTTTTACAGATAAACACTATAGCGGCAAACAACTTTCTGACTTCCTGCGCCAAGTTTTCGTAATTTACAGTAGATGTGAAAGTAATTAAATCATTTAAATCGACTAATGAGATTCTTGTATTAAATTCCATGACTGCATGACCAATAAAGATTGATCGGATACTGACAACCGTGCCAATAGCAGATAAATCAAAGAAACTTGAGTAACAATTTACATACGTTGCTTACAAAAAAATAATACAGGTAGGTTCGCGTGACGAGGGCCAATTTGCGAAATGTTTTCCTCTTCGACGTCGTTTTCTGTTACAGTGCATCTTTCTTGTGGCAGATAAGATTAGAATGTGTTAACCGGAAGAAAAAAAAGACGACGGCATGTACCCATGAACCATGTGAATGAATATTTCAGAAAAGGATTAAGAGCCACCCTGTATATACATCTGACATCTGTAGAAACTGTCGTACGTAACAGAATAGACGACAGAGTAAAATGGTCTGTTCTTGTAGCAATGGCATAAGAGATAACAATTAAAAGTCAGGGGCCACTTGACAGTTTGTAACGTGAAGGAGAAGAAAATTTTCCAAAATTTCTGCCACCATGCATCTTCAAGACTGACTCAAGTGATACTTAATCATAAAGCAGGCGCATTGACAAATTATAAAAGTTTAATTTTCGTTCTTCTGGCTTTGAGAAGTTCCGCGACCGCGTCATGGAATTCATTGCGGTCCGTTATTGATCTACCCACGATTTTGAAGGCTCGCCATTGCCTACTCCTGAGGCACACATGGTCTTCAGATGGGTGTGTCGAGGTATAAAGAGAATAACGCTTGCAATAAAAACAATCGCCGACGGTGAAGTTGCACCAGGTAACAAAAAACCAATAAACCATCTTCCAATTGACTAACCTTAGCCGTGACGAGCAGCCAATCCGACATTGAAATTTTGAAGCTTTGAATCCGTTATCGAGTAAGTGTTCGAAGATGTTGCTGATAGCTTGCGAAGGTCGCATCAAGTTCCTGAAGATTGATTCGAGGAATCGTTTCTTAATGAGCGTAGTAAAAGTTCCCTCTGCTCTTCTGATATCCAATGAAAGTAGAAGTCACAATGATAGTTAGAACATGTTAGAGTAACGAAGGTGACGGCGCCAAGATTTGACAAGTAAAGGATTTCTGACTCGCACCGTTGACGACGACATAGAGTCGGTGCTCGAGCACTGCGAGCTGCAGCGATTGACTGGTGAACTGACGGGGGTGGCTGCCGACGAGGTAGAGGGAACAGAGACAGGCAGAGACACGTCCTGTGAGGCGGCGAACTGCGGAAAACGACGAGTGGAGTTCTGAACAAGGAAGAGAAGATAGGGGCGTAGAGAAGTGGCGCACCAAGTGCCACTGGGCCATCGATCGGCTGCGCGGCTGCTGTCTAGCAGCTGACCGTCTTAGCCGGCACGCAGATTTGCCAGGAGACTTTTTGTGCTTGTTCCTTCATCTTTAATCCAACCGGATATAACTTTGTGACCTTATAAATACCTGGCTGGACCATCGACATGCTTGTTTTATTGATTTTCCTTCTGGGATCGTTTAGACCACGTATACCCAATCATCCTCACAATGCTAAAGCACTAGCTCGTCTGAAATTGATGATAATCATTTAAAAAAACATATTGTTTTAAAGATATTAAAAAATTTACTCACTAGTCTTCATTAATGATCTGAACGCTAGTCGTAAGAGCTCGTGTGTTTTTTTCTCGTCTCTCGGTCCTAACAAGATATGAGGTTAGAAACCAAAGTTAGAAGAATCGACTGTAATAAGAGAGACGGATGTAAACGTTTTGATTAGATGCTACCCATTTGCCATCATTAATCTTTTGGACATTCTAGTGCTCTTTTATCAGATTTCTTTGGTGCTTCAATTGAATTTCCAAAAGTGAACTGCCTCGACGTATATAAATGATGACACATAAACGCTTTAGCTGTTCTGACAATTTATTTATACAGGCGTTCCAGTAATCGAGCGTTTAGCCATTACTCGAGCGTAAAATACGCTTCATTGCAAAGGCTAGTACACTGATTAAACGCTATCATACATACCACCTTGAATTACAAGCTTTTATAACTGGCAGTACCGAATGCACGTTAAAACGTTCAAAACTATTTACGTACCCGTTCTAAAAGCCATCATAATATTTTTTCTCAGGTCTTGCAGCTATTGTTTGAATTTTTTCAAATAAAAAAATATTTATCTCCTTCAATGGTTCCGCTTTGAATATTTCTACAGGAGCCTTCTTTCCTTCCTTTCCTTATGGCTGACTCCTCCAATGAGGAGATGTGTCAGTTCTACAGGAGCCTCTTAGTAGTCTTGGATGGTCATGAAGTACATATAAGGTCTATGGTAAATTCAATAATGCCTCTCAAACACACCAAGAGAACAATCTGTAACCGCAATGCATATCCACGGATATGCAGCAAGCCACTGCAACGGCTACCCTCAAGTGCAATTGCAAAGTTTCAGTTTTGAAAACATTCGTGACCTAGCACGATCCTGAACTGCTACCAAAGGTTCGAGGGTAGTCTGTTTGCCACGGTGATGAGTCAAAGAGTCGGCAGCATTCGCTGGGATTTTTGGCTACCTGCCAACCGCTGAAAAATAGGTTATCGATCAACTCCTTGGTCTCGCGGTAATAAGCGCCGCCCAGGTCCAAGGAAGTGGGCTAGATGAAATACCGGATGTAGTGAAGTCACTTCCTGCACTGGGCAGATAATGCCTTTTTTAAATTGTTCGCTGGACACATGGGACACCTTTGGCCTTTATTCATTATCAAGTATATCTAATGTTAGTAAATCTATCAAACTCCAATACATTTGAGGTTCTGTCAACGTAGATACAATTTTTACTAATCTTTCCGTTCTTGAAGTAATATGTTCTGAAAGCATTATCGGTGATACCGATAATACTAAATGAAATATTGGTAGCGACAGGTGGATCAACGTTTTTCGAACAGAAGGAAATATTTGGCGCTTTGGGAATTAGCGACTTCTTTGATGGCCGAAAAATTAAATCCTTTCAATAAGAAACCATCGGATGGTATTTCATGAATTTTACCTTTAAAGAGTTATCCTCGAGTTTCTGCTGTATCCTTTAAAGTATTGAAGGACCAGTCTAATTCTGACATCTAGTGGCAATCCTGAGAGTACAGTGTAAGACGTCGTGGTGCTTCTATCCCCACGAAATCGGCACCGGCCACCAGGTTCTCCCCAGTTCTCCCGTCCTTGCGAAACAGAACCTCACGTATACTCCCACGCCAAGGCACCTGTCCCGGTAGTTGTGTTGTGGACTACCCAACGTGACGAATAATGACGTGTTCGGTAGTGGCCTCCGGAGGTCGGCGAACAGGATGAGGCTCTCCCGCGGAATTCGATGAACAGTATGATCATCGACGAGGAGACGCATCGGCGGCCACTTTGGACGGTAAGAAGCCACGCGCGTCGAAGGCTCAAACGAGCTGCAATATGGCAATAGTGAAGGAAGTCACCGACTCTAATAAGCAGTGCGTCGAAGAGGATCGTAAAGAGCACCCGCAATGACATAACCGTGCGGTAATCAACGGACCAATATTCACCGTCGACATGTTCCAGTTTTTGCATCTTCGTAGCCGTCTCTTGCAGAGTCTGATACTGGGTCTGGTTGGTCTTACCTTCTATGCGTATTACCGGACTACTGTCAACGATATACGACAATTTGCTTCAGCACGTAACGGTAAGGAGTATTTGTCTTCAATGTATAGATCTTTCTATTACATTTTTAATGATCTTGTTACTTTGGTACTTGATAATTTGAGATTGACTCTAATCGTTTTCGCAGCATAACTTATTGTATTTGCGAATGGATATCTCTTTTTGATTTGCATATAATATGTAGCCTAAATGTTTTAAAATGGCAATTGCATAAGGGATCATTCAAATTGCACGTAAGTTGAAAGGCTGTATTATATGTTGTACATCGACGAATATCATAAATTGGAATATTATTGAATGGAGCAAGGAAAAGAAGTCAGTGAATAGAGTTATCTGATATGATACTGTACTGTTTCTTGCTATCAGATTATTTTTCCAATAAATTTTACATATTTGGTCTATCAATGCACAATGAAACTGCGTATAAGAAAAATATATATAATCCTGTGTACTTTATGTTATCCGCACTGATAAACATCTGTGTACAAAAATAGATATAATGAAATCACTTAGAAATAATATCACTTGGCTTATCTTTTTATCATGTATAAGTACCTGATGAATTCTGTTTCTATCTGAATAATTATTCATGGAACTGAATAATAAAGCTGATCATTAAAAAACTCTTTCTCTTGTGAATATTAGTCCTTGGAATCAATGGCATAATTTTGATACCCATGTAATATCTTAGGAATTTTTCTTTAATCTATGTACTCTTTAGAAATACGTTAAGGAACTCATTTACATGTGATACATCCTAATCGTCGTTATGTTGTTGAGTTAAGACAAGGTCTTACTCAAAAACTAAGAAGGAAACAATTTAAAGATTTCTATAGCGTATAATCAGTTGCGTACGCGTCCTTCAGGTCTGAGCAAGTTAAATTAGTGAATGTAAAAGTTAAAAAGCAATACATTTAAATTCATGAAAACTTCCATAAGACCTTACAAAATCATTAGAAGGATCAATAAGTATACAAATAATATTATTTACAGGGCACCTGGTGATATACGACCTTCACCATATCAGTGGCAATGCGACAGAACATGCTGAAGCACAGTTGACAGTATCAAAGAATTCAACAATTGGAGCACAGCTCTCTTCTAGTCTAAATGGCAGCATTTCCCACAACGGCAGCAACCTCTCAACGTTAATCACAGTCCTGTCGACATCCTCCATCTCGCAATCGCTGTCTTCCGCGAATTCCACGACGATTACAAAGGAAAGTAGTGGCAAGCCGATAAAACAGATAAGCAACCTGCTGAACATGACAAGTACCAGCGTCTCAACAATGAACAATGCTTCGGCACGTGCCATATATCAATCCGGTCATACTGTGTCTATACCTGAAAAATGTCCTAATTTCGGCAAGGACATGCAGCTAGTAATAATAGTAATGTCAGCGCCGAGTCATGTAGAAGCAAGGACCGCCATCAGACAGACTTGGGGACACTTTGGGCAAAGACGAGACGTGAGCATTCTCTTCATGCTCGGTGCAACCTCAGACGTTAGGATCGAGAGGATTCTGGTGCACGAGCAATTAATGTATGGTGATGTGATTCGTGGCAGCTTTCTAGATTCGTATTCAAATCTCACATTGAAGACAATATCAACTCTGGAATGGGTTGACAATTATTGCTCCAATGTACGTTTCATCCTGAAGACTGACGACGACATGTTTATAAACGTGCCACGGCTGCTCTCCTTCATAAGCAAACACTACAAGGATAAGAATGTGATATTTGGAAGATTAGCCAAGAAGTGGAAACCCATAAGGAACAAGAAGAGCAAGTATTACGTATCACAGGCGCAGTACAAACCCTCTATCTTTCCAGACTTCACCACCGGACCTGCTTATCTGTTATCAAGTGATGTGGTGCATAAACTGTATAAGGCGTCTTTGGACCAGACATATCTCAAACTCGAAGACGTCTTCACTACCGGTATTGTTGCTCATAAACTCGGGATCAAGCGTACTCATGCTAACGAATTTCTTAACAAGAGAATCTCGTATAGCCCGTGTAACGTGCAGCGAGGTATAAGCATACACATGGTTAAATATAGCGAACAGTTTGACCTCTGGAAAAAGTTACTGGATGGTAAAAGTAAATGCAAGTGATAACGGCCAAGATAGAGGCTATTACGCATAAACGTCACTCCGGATAACTCATCGTAACTCGTATACTTATTTGATACTAGTTCACATCTCTGTACAGGTATATCTGTTCAGCTAGATTACAAGCGTGTGTGCTCAAAGAACATACGCACTAAGAATATTCTAATTGACGTAAGTAATATAAGGGTTACAATTCCTGAGTCTTGACTTAGTTAAATAGAACGAGTAAGGCAAAACACTAGACTCAAAAGACATGAAGGTACATTCACTTTTACAATTGGACTATGTCCATTCATACATAATTTTTTTTTCGTTTACTACTCAATTTTTTCTTCATCTCTTAACTATCATTATATAAGTTACTTTAATTGCATGATAACGAATCGCCAACTCTGCACTCAAGTCTTGGTCTCCATTTCTTTATTGTAATTTGCTCTTTTCATTTTCTCGAGTGCCATAGGGTAGATCGACATTAAAACAATAAGCTTAACTCAAGTATCGTGTTCCTATTTCATTTCTTGGAAAGGGTTAGTCATTATCGCAGCTATATATACGTAATTATAAAATCTCAATACTCTAACTTGATTCTGGAAAAGCCTTTCTGGAGGTTTGGTGACCCGAATGCTCAACCAAGGTTCCCTTCATTAGTATGCGTCACCTATTCACTATACTTGAAATAACCTTGGCCCGTTTCACGGTGTAAAATCAAGATTGCTTCTTCGAATTTGCTATTAATCGCCACCTTAGTGTTTACGATATACGGATATACATATATATTTATATACAGGACTGTCCAGCTCAAATTCATCAATTAGTTTTCATGTTTATCACTCTATTCTCATTATATTTATCTCATACGCTTGATTCTCTCAGATAAAAATCATTATTTTAATTAGATACACGTTATCTGACTAATCGATTTAACTTGAATAATCCTGTACACAATTGTTCCTGTTTATATCAACATGTAAAAGCAGCATGCACAATGTGAATAAGATTGGAATCAAATTCGAGTACGATTTAACAATATGTAAATATTCGCAACAAAACACGTGCTTATTCGTACTTTCTGTATATGCGCAGTTATACATATATGCTATATATATGGAGACAGAATGAGACAAATATTTAAAGTAGATTTTTCAATGTCGTATCTAATTTTATGGGATGCTCGACGATCATCGCTTAGCTGGAGAATCGTCGGCGCATAAAAACCTATGATAATATATTTATTTTTATTCCTCTATTCGTTCCACACGTAGGTCCGACAATGTGTATTTTTATTTTTATATATACCTGTATCTAAAAAACGTACCCTCACGAAATCCAGTTCTGCCATTGTGAGCGTATACGGTGGACTATTGAATTACTGGGATATTGGAATTCCCCACACGTAGAGTGTAACGCTTATTCTATATAAGATAGACGGACGAATACAGTAGGGGAATATCGTGAAACTTTCAAATTTTATATTTTAGACTTAACATCGATAATTAATTGAAGACAAATTCTTAAAAATGAAAAACATTCGCTATACCTAATTGGCAGTTGTAAAATGTTCAGATGATTAGCAACATATGTTACAAAACTTTCACTCATGTCTTACAATATACTGATTTTGCTAATATTTACATGTTTCGAATAGTCTATACAATGTAAGTCTCCTGAATCCTCTCCGACAATACTATCCTAAATTAATAATTGACAAATTGCCATAGCGAATCAATCAATTGACTCTAATTTTCTCTTCGAGTTGTCTTTACTCTTATTATATAGCTCTAGCCAATGTCTAGATTTTGTTTAAAACAGCCACAGCTGAAAGTAGCACATTGGCCAATTAATGTTGTGGGGCGACTATGAGCCTAAAAATCTAATATACATATAGACTGACACACAAGCGTTCACTGTAAAACACATTTACACAAAAGCGAGCAGAGTTCGTATTACTATGATCGGTACCAAAACCGGATCCAAGAATCGTCTCAGCGTATCGACAAAAATTCCAGAAACGAACGACAGGGTTTCTTGCTAGAGTTGATTGCTACCTTTCCTGAAATGCTCCAAGGATAATAGTAATGTTTCTCAAGCAAGTAAAACCCTCTTAGGATTTACAATCTAATAAAAGATTATGCAACCAGCATTATTAAACGCAACTCGTTCGATGTCTATGCAAGCGATGCTAATTATATGTAAATATAGTCACCGTCAATTAATATATGACCGACAGGTACCGCTAGATTTTTTTCTTTTGTTATAAGTAGCTGGGACGTAAACTGGCTTCGCGATTACTCATGACTCAGACGTTTGGCAAGAAGTAACCGTTTTTCGAATTTGTTATTTTAACTCATTAAAGCATATGCCATCGTGATAATGTGCATTTCTCACGTAAAAATGACTGGAAGAGGCTGGCAACCACAAAGTGAAGGTGGATTTCGGTGGGTCGCATGAAATTATAAGGAAAAATATCTGTGGGGAAGCATGTAACCTTTCTCTCCCGTGGTTTGAAGGATTGCGTTACGATTCTTCGTGGATGCTTTGAAATGTATCTGGACTGTTGAGAGACGAAGAAAAAAGTTAAATGAGAGAAAAAAGAGTGCTATAACTCAGCGAACCTTTCTCTTCCGATCATTACTCTTGTATCTCATTGCGTACAGTTGCATATAGTCGTTCGTGTCACATACGAATTCTTTAACTTGAATTTATACTGAATTTCGCGCTACATCTTGAGAATCCTTTGTATCTGCTTTTGAATTTCATCCCGCCAGGTTTCAGCCACTGGAATGTATATGTATGGTTTGTCGATTTAACTAATTTGACGGATCCTTACGAAATTAATATGTAATTACGCTTTCATACGAATCGTCCATGCTGAGTTTTGACTGGTTTTGACTTTCTAACTCACTTTATGACGATTTCAAATTCCTTCAAGTTTCACTTCGACGTCCCTTTTTGACGGTCGACACGATTTTCTTTGCGGTATTTTCGTGTATCGCGTTAACGGGAATTTTGGCTTGTCCTTTGCGTCATTGCATACGATAACTAGGTGCGTACATATTCACGTGAACCGTTAGAAAACCGGAATGATACTTGAACATGGCGTAAAAGGTCTCTGCTACAGTTGGAATGTGGTTTTTCATACTGTTTCAACTGGAACACGTACAGAAAAGAATGTTTACTTATATTCCGGTCAGTCGTTATCACAGTAATTAAATTTTCGCATTATTTTCCAATTTCTTATATATCCCAAACGATTAATCGTAAATATTAATGTCTCATTCGATATCCTAATCGCTCGATTAATTAGCCATTGCTCGATAAGCACATCTCAAGGATAATTATAATTTATCGTTTCAATTTTCAATCTTTTACGAGGGTACACTCTCGGCTCGAGATATAATCTCTAATTTTCCAAGATAGCGCAGAGTTCTCTCTAGTTAATTGCCTTGAAGAAGCATCTAAATTACGTGCTTAATCGCTCATCGTTGCGCCATGATAGTAAAGTGCGATTAGACACGTGTCACGAAGGTTTCATATTTTTTATTTTACTACATAAGTGGTTTAAAATATGTTTATCAGAAAATTTATATCAATATTGATTACTTTGTGTAAATATTACTATTTACTTTATCATAGAAACGTGCGTACTTTCGTTTTCTGTTAACTCCGAAACCTGTTTGCAATAAACGCATCTGTCGACATAACCTCACGTATAGTATTCACGTTTACATAGTGATTCGATTAAATGCGACATTTGGCTAGCATGTGAAAGGACAGTTGAAAGTAAAATCTTCATTTGTGACAATCGACTGGTCGTGTCTTTGTATAAATACAATCTTCTTAATGTTCCCCGTATACGAGACGTCATGAATCTTTATAAATTTATTGCTATAGTTAAGCCACGTTCAGGTATGGTAACTGTAATTCCATTTTGAAGAGTAGTGAGTTGATTATCAGTGATACCTAAAATTAGTGATATTAAAAATTAAATAGTCAAATATCGTCTGGATAAATATACAGGAATTCGAAGGAAATGCTTGAAGTCTCAATGGGTCTGCATATTTGAAAAGTTACTGACCAAATAAGAAAACTCGTACTATCATTTGCTATATTATGTGTACGTTTGAGCTTTTCCTGTATTTCAACATTTGAATTTCGAGTCTTAAATAAAGATACGACAAGATGTTTGGTAAAGGGAGAAAGTTTGAAAAATTCGTATTTCTAGTTGCTAAATGTAATTTGTGAATCGTGACTCTAATTTCATTTTATTCTTGCAATACATTCAGTCTGTTATTAAGGGTTTAATAATCGTGCAACCAGGAACATTCATCGTTCTATATTATGGTTTCTAATCTCGTAAATACTAGAGCTGGTAGATGAGAATTTATCATTATTTCACAAACACTTATCACGGCTCCCATTCGATTTAATTGCAACCCTCGTGATATGCCGCTTTTATCTGGTTAATTGTTATAACCTCGTAACAACGGCCCTATGGCCTCGTGACGGCTAAACGAAAGTCCTGCAAATGGACTATTGGTAAAAGTAACACCGGTTCACGTTTAGAAGTAATAAAGTACTTCTTTAAACCGCTTTGTTGTTTATACGAATGGGTCACTTAGCGGCGAATCATTCATAGATTAACAAACCTGGTCACGATTTCTCATTGAAGTGGGAAACGTGTGATACTTGCATTTACAACTTGGTACAAAAAAACGCGATAACACTAGCTTTCACAGTTCAAGTGAGTTACTGGCGGTTCTTATAACTTCTGGGACAAAAGAGAATCTAAAGTTTTATTTTATTCGGAACTTTCTTTAACGTATATCTTATGCGGTCATCTCATGCGAATTTCAAATGATTCTTTTCAGTTTGATCATTTTTTAATACATTTATTAACCTTACTTTCCGAGAAACTAGGAAAATGTTTATATTATACTCACAATTAATATGGTATTATGGAAAAACGTATGAAAATTTTCAGCCTGTACGAAGCTCTCAGTAGCTATTACTCGGTGGCTATTTGGAAGATTCTAGAACTTTTTAAAAATTCTATTCAACCTTCCATGTGGATAATGTAGTAGAAATAGAAGGCGTGTAAACATTTTAACGATATTTGTTGAATTTTTAGGTAGTTTGTATTAAATATAAATATTATAATGGATATGTAATTAAGTTATCGGATGTGTTTCCGTATTATCGAAACGATGACGTCACTCGTTAATCTTAAGAAACTTAATTTTCTATAAGTAAATGTGAAACAATTGTTATTTCCTTCGATGTATTTTTCTGATTGTAAAGCTGTAATCTTATAAAAAAAAATAATCGAACCAAATGAACACAGCTTGAATAATGATTTATTTTAATTTCCTCATTCTTCCTGGATCACCCGTATATCAAAGAATCTCACGCCATTAATGTATTCCACGTGTCAATTAATCTTCCTAATGATACAAACTCATTTGGCACATTCGAAAACTGCGCTTTTGGCTTGTGGGCATTAGCCAATTTTAAAATAAGGATAGAGAAAGAATTCTACTTCTACGTTCCACATAATTCAATATACATAATAAGAAAAAAAGAATATAAAACTACAGACCATATAGTGGCGCACCATAGTGGCGTAAATTCGAAGCTCTAAGTTCAACATAGAGAATCAGACATTACAGAACCTTATCCACTAAGCCAATAATAGATTAGAATTCTTCTATAAAATTTCCCAATAGTGCAGACTGCAGTATACGTATGTAATTATATAATTTCTAAAAACAATCATAATCGTTCGATGTACGTAAACTTATTTATATCCCTCAGATTAAAACCTTTCATACAATATCGCCATCTAACCGTCATTCACAGAACCTTAATTCTAGCCTAAAAACATAATCGACATGATTTACGACAGGTTGCGACTCGGGTCCATGTGCAGAAACGAATTGTTGTCGAGCATTAAAAAGTATCTCCAATAAAATGATACAGGTACAGTAAAATATGTTAATCCCAACGCATATAGTTCGTACGTACATTCCATACGTGACTTTTCTAAATATCATAATACGTAGTAAACTGACAAATATCTCTTAAATTTTTCTAGAACAATGCTCTGGAAAAGTGTAAGAATCTAAATAAATGCGGCGCCGTTCAGTGGCTATCGAAGGAAGCTTGTAGCCAGGTTAGGCAAGCGTCATAAAGATCGCGAGCGCTGTGCATTACGATTCTACGTAATCCGTGGCAGATCCTCGCTGGCTTGCCTTGGCAGTACCAGAGTCCAGTAAAGCAGTCAGTGCCAGTGTCACTTGCCAAATTGTCTACGTGTCGTAAGGATATTATACTGTGCGCGAGCAATCTGCAAAATCAGACTTAAAGAAGTCGCTTAACACGCAGTGTCAAGTGATAGAATCAAAGAGAATCTTCAGTAAACGACATGACCCGAGCGACCGGGGGCAAATGTTTATCGGGAGTAACGAAACGCGACGTCGAATCGCGATAGATAGGAGAGCCGGATAGCTCGGAGCAGCTCGGAGCTATCTGTCGGTGGTGGTGCGAGGGCGCGAGGCCGCGACCCTGAGCCCGATCCGCGACACCGAGCCAACGAGCCAGACAAGCTAGCTAGCCAACAGCAGCAGCAAGCAAAGTAGCAAACGTGTCGTTACAGCTGCGGATAAGGAACTGTATGCCAAAGCAATTTTGAACAAGTTCATTGCAACATTGGAAGAGACATACGGTGTATATACATCGTATATATCGGTATTCACTGTTACTTATTAGTCTGGCGAAAATCGGCGGCCCGAGCCGAACTAAGCCGAGCCGGGCGTGTACTCGCGGGAGAGTGTCTTGTCCTGTTCTGTCTTGTCTTGGGATACGTCGTAAGTGAGAGCGCTCTCGTGGAAGCTAACTACGTCTAGGAACAGTCGGGAGAGTCTTTAAGGATAAGGGGTCCGTGTGTAGATTTTAAAGTCGCTGTGTGTTGTTTTATCGTGTATAGCCGATTTTTAGTGTTAAACTAAGGAAAATGCCGCTCTTTGGCAAGAAGGATTCGAACAAGAAACTCAAGAAGGATGGAAAGGACGACAAGTCTCCGTCCGTTGACGACAAGTACATCCTCAAAGAACTCCTTGGAACGTGAGTATTTTCATACGTGGCTTATATGTACTTAATAACTGATGAGATATCGCTGTGGGTACTTAAGAGGAAATTATATTTCGTTGCTTTTTGCCTGGAAAAAGGGCGATTCTTCCGCATGGCTTTAAGGGTTTTCCCCACTTGCGGTTTGACAGCTCGACAGCTGGCACTGTCTGACCTTCTCTTTTACTCTCTCTTTTTATTTCACTCTTGAAACTCTGTCTCTCTTTACTCTCGTTATCGTTTTCATTCTTAGTCATGTTCTGTTCATATTATCGAGGATATTATTATGAAGTATGATAATTTTATATGCATTCGGAATCCTAACCTTCTTCGTATGGTTCAGTCGCAACTTGACACACCTTGCAAAATGTACCTGCATCGAAATACGTATTATACACCTTACTTTTTATCTCTATAATACATCCCATCGTTTTACCACAGTACCAGCGACGCTTTCTCGTCCTTTCCAATAATTTTCAGACCTTCAAGCGCTATCCGAGAAACATATCGTTCGCTAGATAGCCCTGGCCTACTATTGGCATTTGCACGGCTTTCGGTGATCGCGAATTTAAAGTCAATTGAATCGATTATTTATGTTCTTTTATAGAGGACTTCTTGTATTTCCGGTTCTAATAATTTCATGCTCATCCTTTTAAAAATTTTTACCAAGAACCAATGTTTGAACGTGGTCTTATCATGAGCTTATGTCTAACTTGAATTATCGTCTGCGTATTGAAATACTTGTAAGTAATGACATAGAAACTTCGCCGGTACATCCATATACATTTGTATGCATGGTATACAAGTGCCTACGTTAAAAACCTCGTGTAAACGATGATAATACAGGGTAAATATGGATCGTAAATAGATATTCATTTGTAAACAGTTGATCGTGCCTTGCGAAGATAAGTAAACGCATTGAGTTGCATCTTCACCTGGGAAATATCTTGAAGACGGAAGTATGATATATGTCGTGATATACTGCCTGATAACCACTTCATTTGTTTTGGTTTCCACTAAACTCCCAGAGGCTCAAGTGTATGATAAATGAAAAACTTATTATTATTGTAGCTTCCTTGTCATATCCCTAGGCTCAAATTGCCTTAGAAATGTTCTGTACTTAATGGTTGTCAAACAAATAAATGAGCTTGACATGATATTACTTAGTTGTATAACGTGGTTACTTTTTTCAAAAACTTATTTACATTAGGCAACCACCATCTCACTGTTGCTTGGTATAATTATATCTAGTACTATGCAACCAATTGAGACCGGTATACTCTCACAGTACAAAGAGAAAGCAGTTCTTGATTATAACTTGTTTGCAGTGCTGTACGGAGTAATGCTGTTTTTCTATGAAACTCAGACTCACTTAGCCGATGCCTTCTAATGGACTCTGTTAAAATATTCTATATGGAATAGCAGTTAGTCTTTACACCAATTACAAAGATTTGCACATTATTTTAATTCTAGAAAAACCTGTTCAGTATTTCTTTGAAAAAACTATTTGTAGACTGTTTTCCTTATGAAGAGTGACTTATCATTGTAATTCATAATGTTTCTACTAAATAAGATACTCGTAGCAAATATTAGTTCAGATGATAAAATTTGTGTTTATTAAGAGTCTACAATCAGGATTGACAAGTGATATATTGATTATCATTAAGGCATGATACTTTGGTAATTCATCCAGCAGAGCATGTTATCACCATTTATAAAAACAAATTATGACTCGTTTATGTGTAAGAGCTAATATATTCTATGCTTCTATACTCAAGTATTTATTTTAAGACAATTGACACAATGATACATTTATCATATTCATTATAATTACTTATATCCTTTCTAAGCTTGTCATTTAAATATAATTGAAGTTTAATTATGGAAATGACAATTATGTACTAAAGATTTTTGTATCGGTTATAATTAATGTGAAAACATAGAATCTACGTCAATACACGCATTGGATGTAATCACTGTTATTCAAGAAAACTGACAAAAATACTTAATAATTATATAAAAGCCTTGACCAGATTTAATAAACAGGTTCATAATAGATAAATGGACTGATATCAGTCATCGCTATATGTGTAGAACAAGCATATACCATTTTAAATAATAAAACCATATGTCTAAATAATCAATCACATCATCTGTCATATAAAGTTTTGAAAACGATATTAATACCAATGTAATATTGTTTCATATCATGTATGATCTATTGAACAAGCATATCATAATTTGCAAGATAGATCGTACAAGGAATTATAATGATTTTTTCTCTTTCACAGGGGTGCCTTTTCGGAGGTTCGACTAGCTGAGAGTAAGGACAAACCAGGACAAATGTTTGCAGTGAAAATTATTGACAAGAAAGCACTGAAGGGGAAGGAAGACTCTTTAGAGAATGAAATCAAAGTACTGCGAAGGTAGGTTTTTGGTGGCTATGAGAAACAGTCTGTTCCTAAAAGCCTAACCATCTAACTGTCCAAAGAATGGATGACACTGGACACTTGATTTAGTTAAAAAAAGAAGCACCTCGGTTAACTTAAACCGATTAAAAAAAAAAGAGAGAACTGGTCCAAGATCACTCGGATCGGTTTCCACTACTTTTCTGCATGCTTCTTATATTGCGCGCTTCTTATATCAAAAGCCTATTGCCCCGTGTTTACTATATTATTACATTATTTTCACACTTTATTACTATATTCAACTATTATAGCAGCTATACTACTTTATTAGTGTAGCAACAGTGGGTGATGATAATAGGAAACGCTAGTGGAACGTCGCTCTATATCCGCTTCTCTCTCACACACTCTCTTTCTCTTGAAACGTAGAATCACATTTCAAGGAACTTGAAAGAAATTCTATATTCTCAGTAAACTTCTTAAAGTTTCCACAAGCGCCGACAAATGCACGGTAGTTCGCGCGTTTCAACGCCGTCTATATAATACTGCTCACACTACATGTTCAACTCCACGATTATGTTTTATTATACACAAGAGAGATATGTGTATATACACACAGGTATACAGGTATAGACAGTTGAAACAAGTCAAGTAAACTTGACAGTCGTCACACGAAGGTTTTGGTTCAGTAACATTTGGCAGTGAAGAGGGAAGGACGCAATGAATTTTCGACTTTCGTATATACTTCGCGAGTGCGACAGAGACATACTTATGTGCGCTTGCGTGCCTTAGAGAAGGACGGAAACAGTTTAAAAAAAAAATCAAGGTAGTCACCCGTTTCACGGGTACGGCTACAGGCACCAATGACTCATATCTTCAGAATTTCAGTAGTATTTTGAAATTTGACCATATTTATTCGCTATATTGCCAATGGCTGTTCGGTTGTGAAAGTTGCTATTCGGAGGCACTTAATCATACCCGACCGTCTGACATCTGTCAAGCCCGACTAGCGAGTTTGAACTAACCTGTATACCGGCAGCTGCACTTTCCACTTTTCGAACATTTGAATCTCAATGTGCTGTGAGATGATGAAATCTGATGCGAGCTCTTATGGCTGTCCACGTTACCTTTCCTAAATGTCGTGTGCTAAATTGCTAATTCGTATGTTTGTTACAGTAAAAATTAATTCCTGCAGTAACAAGCTCATGTACACATCTACGCAATGAGAGAAGGTGGGGTCCAAGACGTTGACGGCAAAGTAGAAAATATATCCGCAGTAGGATTTTTAAATACGTGCTGTTTGACGTTTGTCAAGTATCAAGGGGCGCGAAAACAATGCATATTTAAAACGATAAGTTATCAGATCCATTACAGCACTGGATGAGTTCTCCTTAGGTTACAAGTCGCGTATTTCTCTGTAATAATATTCAACGTTATAACAATTGAAAAAATGTTCAAGTAAATTCATAACGTTCCTTAGCTTTAGTATTTAAATGGGGATTCCAGTCTCTCTTTTTAACTTTTCTATGGAATGAATAATGCGCACTATCTCTCCTTGTCTATTTGCATCCACAGTCTTATACGTATACGACGCTACCCGTTAAACGTATCCTCTTCCTTGATACCGCCTTTTAATAATTCCCTTTTTTATATTCCATTTAACGCCATGTGGCTTGCGCCTAAAGTTTAACATAGATTATCATAACATTATTAAAGATCTGAAACCTGTCTTACGTCTTTGCTTTAGTATAGACCTTGAAATTTAGATGCAAAATCAAAAGAAAAAAAAAAGAAAATTACCAACTTCAATTCGCAGCCACGAGCTCGATCATTGCTATTGATACATTATAGGTTATGTAAACCTTAATATTTATTAATTGTAAATTTTCTATCGATATCCTCATCCCATATGCTTCTGAAATACATTGTCCTCGTTCTGTTTCGTATCTTTTTCCGTTTTATCAGTCCTATTATCATACAAGAGCCTCGCAACAAACTTTTTGTTTTCACGTAACACCGGCGTTTCCGCCAAATTCATGTTATTTGTACACTGTGGAGGAGGCTATTTATTTTAAACGAATTAATTAATCAGATCTCTAATCAAACACCGAACAAACGTACAGGCAATCAAGCAATCAGCCGCACTCGATATGTATTATGTGATTGTGTACGGTGTTATTGTAATTCGTAGGTTCAGTGAAACAGTGACACCACACAGTGGTGATGGGCCGCTCAAGTCGGATAGTAGTGGCGAAAGAGGATGGTAAGTGTGGGCCCTTTGCACGGGTACCGACTGCCTATAACCACGGCACTCTATTTTTTTGTTATCACTCGACCAACAAAATACGTTCATACGTCATTTACAATTTCGGAATCGCACGCAAATACTCACGCACACTTACAATCTCACGCACCGTCTTCCATAAATATACATATATGTTACGTATTCTCGGTTACGTTTTTTTAATTACCAAATCCGGTACCTGTAATACATTTTATTATGAATTTTATTCGTTTTTAAATCTTATCCGTATCGATATATCTCTCTACGTAAATTTGTATTTTATTACTTTTTTTTTATTCGAAATACTTTCTTCAAACGAAATCGATCATTATTTACATGACTAATTTACAATTTCAAATTTATATAAATTTTATATCAGTCTCGGGATTCTTACATTTTCTACCTAATACTCGTCTTCGCAACCGAGTCAGGTAGCTTCACTTTTGAAAGTTTTATCGATAATTAATAACGTTTTTCCGAATGACCGTGATTAATCGTATCGTCAAAGCTGTCGAACTTTTTGGGCGGATCCATTAACTTCCCGTGGGATTTACATCACATCTATTTACCGTATTAGGAAATTAATAGGATGTCATTTTTTATCGATTCACGCGCACTTCTGGTATACCCGTACATGCATGGCACGTGCCACTAAGAAAACGACCTCCAGACCTCCGTTCATTACACAATCGAAAAACAGTCTTGAGAAATGGAATATTTTGGAAAAAAGTGAGATGAAAATTTTGGAAATTTCCACATAAAACAATCCTTTTTTTTTCAATCTCATTGACAAATCACGTCTCATATTACTTTCGCAATTTTTCATTCTCTTTTCATTTATTTCCCCCCACCCTCTCTCATTCCTTCACGTTTCCCAAAAATGTCCGATTTTCATAGCTTTCACCGTATATCCTAAATCTAACGCGAACATGTGCATCGAGCACTCAGTATACACTGTCGCTAACCAACTGTACCCAAAATTCGCAACGAGAAGAAAAAATTTTATTATTTCGAAAATAATATACTAATCTTTTTTTCTATTCTTACACACGACTAACGCGCGTAGGTACATTAACAAAACTTAACGGACACACGATTAACTCGCCCGATCATTATTCGTCGCAGTCACGTCACAATTTCGAATTTCTAATTACACGTTTACGCCATTGCCTCAGTGTTCTCGCAGGTACGGGAAAAAATTTCGAAAATAAACGTCTCGAGCATGTTTCCAATTTTCTTAGGTGCAGATGCTTCTCGCACCTGCAAATTACGTATCTTGTCATCTACCCATTTATAGAGTATCAATACATACATCGATACCAAGTCACAATAGCACGTACGTATATACATATGTGATACCGATATGCGTACTACACGTAACCCTCATGTGTTATCATACCCCATACATATACCCACACACGCAACATTGCGTTCATACACGACACTAAATACACAACTGTTCAGAGACACACATAGTCACGTTCTCGCAGCTTCCAGTGGATGGCTTATATGTCCCTATATATGTATATATACATATATACAACTCTATATATGTATAATGTATGCGATTTTTTTTATTGTTATGCATATACTCGGTGGGATCATTTATCTACAATGCAATCGGTGGACTTTTTAATGCTTTGGCTATATGTGATATTTAGATGGACCGATTTACTCGTTACGCGAGATTTCGATCTCACGATACTTACTTTATTGATCTGTTTTTTCTTACCGTTTGTCTTTTCGTATAATTTAAGTAGTACTTGTTTGTTTCAGTCGTACGAGAACTGTATATGTTTATTGTGTAGTCTTTATTTGGTACGAATTGCATACGTATACTTTGCCCGTGGTATACGAAAGGTATAGCTGAAGGATTGGCAAGACGGGGACTCTTAATGTAATTTCTGTACTACTTTGCTTTGCGAAAGTTTCAAGGGCTGGCTTAATGGATTTCTTGTATGCATCCATTTGTCGACGATTGCACGTGTCGAAATTGTCGATATATACATATATTCTATTCGCTACGTATACGAGGAACACTGGCTTTAGTATATCTCTGGCACTTCGATCTATTCGTTTATTGGGAATGCCAATCGAAATGCATTTCAATAGTATCGTGCACGACGGATTGATATTATTCCACGCGCATTGTTGCAATGTTTCAAATAAAGTATCGCTGTGTCAACGTGGAAGTCGTCCTTATCAAATTCTGGGACCAGTAGGACCTCTTTTTCGTTATTAACATTTATTTAGGACCGACCAGACATTTCGTGTCTGAACTCCAAATTCATTGCACATGATTTTCACTGCACCATCTTTTGCAGGGACTGTCTTCTTGGTGTATAGTACGCGAAAAAATATTGGTATCGTTATGCTATTAATATCGAGACAACTCTCTGATATTACGTCGAACCGAGTGTATCTCTACTCTACCTTATAAATTTCTATGGTCAATTTCGACACGGTTATGCGAATACGCGTAATTCGCTTTCTCCTTGAATACGTACTCTTACAAATGGCGCATATGTGTACCTTGAAGTAGGGTAGCATGCAGACGGTGCACCCTCCCTGACAGCATGGGGAGGTGGGGCTCTAAATGTTGTCAGAGTGACAATTAACTACTCGGTACTAAGAATTGTCTCAATTGTTTCAGGTTAACCCATCCGAATATCGTACAGCTCCTGGAGACGTTCGAGGACAAACACAAGGTCTATCTGGTGATGGAATTGTGAGTTAACTAAGAGTAATGAGACAAAATTTTTCGGATGACTCACAACTGTTACTCATGGACGACGGAGACTTTTGTCCATGGACAAACATGCTAATAGAATACATAATGGAACGTTTTTAATGTTGCTTTTAAAAGTTAGACGAGCTTTTCATTTTTTTTTCTTCTTTTTTTTCTCCATCTAACGTACCAATAGAATTAACTTTGCAAATCCAATGTGTATTAATTGCCTTTTACATATTCTCTTTCATAGACGTCCAGCAGTTGGTTGGGTCTAATGGTTTAAGGTCAGCTCGATTACTCACTTGTATCTTTCTTGTTGGTTCTCAGGGTCACCGGTGGCGAACTCTTTGACAGAATTGTGGAGAAGGGTTCCTATACGGAAAAGGACGCTTCTGGATTGATAAGACAAGTACTGGAGGCTGTGGATTACATGCACGAGCAGGGTGTCGTTCATAGGGATTTGAAACCTGAGAATCTACTTTATTACAGTCCTGATGAGGATAGTAAGATAATGATCAGTGACTTTGGCCTATCGAAGATGGAGGATTCTGGAATAATGGCCACCGCTTGCGGTACACCGGGATACGTCGGTACGTTTGAGCGCGTGGAAAATTCCTTCTGCAGAGGGAATGACGTGCGTTTACTTTCTTTCTTTATTTTACTTTTTCGTATGATAAATTTCGAGGCTTTTATTTATACTTAGTCGCATTGCTTTCGTGTGTCTCTCGAGGAGAAAGAGTTTCTTATCGAAATTGTTTTTTGCAGCACCTGAAGTCCTGGCGCAGAAGCCATATGGGAAGGCTGTGGACGTTTGGAGCATAGGTGTCATCTCGTACATACTCCTCTGTGGTTATCCTCCTTTCTACGACGAGAACGATGCCAATCTATTTGCACAAATTTTAAAAGGTAACCATCGCCATCATTCTGAGATGTATCGTGACGATATGTCAATGGATATTTTATTTTTATTTCTTTTTTTTAAACTACGCGTTACGCACGATACTAGCGACACCGTGGCACTGTGCTAATTAATTTCTTATTTTCATTTTTAAGGTGCTATATTCTAGTTCTTATATGCTGCTATAGTACGTATTTAACGTAGTAAGTAAACGGATATTGCCTTGTGCCTACGTGACATTTTTATTATCTACTGTCGCTCACGTTTCTACGTGCTTCCTCACGTTTCTCTTTGACATTCGAGTACTCTTCGTCGATCTGGCATTTCACGTTGCTTCGTCCTATCCGGATACTTCGTAACGAACACATTGAAAAAAAGGATTTGGAATCACTTGCCTAACTCATTAATTGTGAAGTCGCTATGCGTCGTTGGAAATATAAATGATATTGAATGTAAACGTGGGTAATGCAAAGTCATTGGATTTTTAAGATTTTCGAAGAATCTTTCTATTTCTCTTTTACATTAAACGCTTATTCTGTATGACTTTGATATTCTGTAGTCGTATGTGATTCCAACTTTATTTCAATGAGTACGAATACTGTCCACCCTATAGAAAAGAGCTAACCAGACTGTTGTAGGTGAATTTGAATTCGATTCGCCGTACTGGGACGATATCAGCGACTCCGCTAAGGATTTCATCCACAAGCTGATGTGCGTCAATGTCGAGGAACGTTACACCTGCAAGCAGGCATTGGCGCATCCCTGGTAAGTTATTTCTTTGAGGATGCATACGACGCTTCTTAGAGGATTCGATAACAAAGGACAATATTGCTGACACTGCGCGTATACGTTTGTCTCTCTGGGCTTATGTACCGCCTATATATCAACACGTTAACGTGAAACGTATGCTTTTGGACGCACCCAAACGCCACACTTCTTTGTCTGATATACGAAGCACGGAATAATTATTGTTGCGTCTTATTGGCACTCTCAATTAGCAATTAATCATTGACGATTATTTTATTACTAATGCAGTTACTAAACGCACGGATGCTACTTCTATGATTAGATCTCATTTTGGTATGTCTACTGCTATTACTGAACACGATTATGTCCCAGGTATCAGGGACGTTGGATCTACGGAATTATTGAGAATGTATATTAAAGTTATTAAAAATGGAAAAAAAAGGTGTAGTGACAAAATTTGCAGTAAGTAAAAGACGCACTTTCTCTTATCGTCACGCAATTATCTTGTTTTTGTCTGTTATCTTTACTCACGAAATCTCTACTCTCATTCACTGTTTCTCCCTCGCTCTCTCATTTTATCTCTTTGCTTCATTCTTGCTTTGTTTTTGATATTCTTCACTATCTGGTGCCATCGGGTTTCTCCCTTGCAAAAACAACATGACACTATATCACCGTGCTCTTCTTACTAATTTAATATATATTTTTTTATCATGGGTTTATCGGTGGGATCGCGGGGTCCATTGAATGTATAGAATAAACAGAATCGTACCGGTAAGCTCAGGTAGGGTTGGTAGCGACTGATTCGTCGAATCAGTGCATCAAAAGAATGTTGTTATTATTATTTAATCGATAAATAGCGCGGTGAATATTATTGGAGCTATCATATATACACCGTACATATATAGCGAGCTACCGATTCTTCTCGCTACCAGCCCCTCCTTCGCTAATTATTCGTATCCCTAAGTGGATCAGTGCATTCGAGTTGATTAAACAATACGAATTGATTTTTTTTCCAGGATATCCGGCAACGCAGCAAGCAATAAAAATATCCATGGTACTGTATCGGAACAACTTAAAAAGAACTTTGCCAAGTCAAGGTGGAAGGTTAGTACGGATAATCGATTAGCAAGCGACTGATAGCATGTGTGTGTTTGCTCGCCAGGCTCCGTAGGAAAGTCTCCCTGTTGTGTCATGGTTGCAGCAAGCATATCACGCGGCCACGGTCATACGTCAGATGCAGCGGTTGGCGCTCAACAGCGGCCAACAGCAGCAGGGACCAGGATCGACAGGCCCCTCCAGCGTCAACCCGCGCCCCGAACAATCCCAACTCAACCCCAACAACCATCATCACCACCAACAGCAACAACAGCAACAACAACAACACAGAGTCCCGGGGCCACCATCGACCAACTACAATTGAAGCACACTCCCGTGCCGCCAACGTCCTTGCCAAACATGGTGGCCCTGTCTCCATCCTCTCCTTTCTCACCGCCTTCGACTTCACCGACGTCTTCGCCGTTACCTTCTTCTAATGCACCGCCCGACTTTCCCCTATACGTGCGCAACAAACGCTTCAAACTGTGGGGTAGCACCCGTACCGCTATCTCTACGTTATTCCGCGCTAATGTTTCCTATCTTAGAAAGCAGAGGAGACACAAGAAAAGCTGAATACTACCGCTGGAACAGCTTATACGACGCTCGTGCGTATCGTCATGCAGGATAGAGAGAGGCTTCGTTGAAAGAAGTATCTGAACTTCTAGCGATCGATTCGTTCTGCGCTGTTGCGGTTATGTTGATTAAGGCGATGACGATGATTTTGGCGACGTTATATTATTATTGTCATCCTTGTGTCGTAATCGATTCTACTCGGCATTAACCGCTTCGACGATGGTCTCGTGATCGGGTCTTCGTTGAAAAGACCGCGCGATATAGGCGATTGTCCTTGCGCTTCTTTATATCTTTCTCACTCTTTCTCATTGCTACACTAAGCCCGAATGTAAATCGAGGGTCTCCTTAAACGGATGGAACTGCTACGGTTTAATATCTTAAGTAGCTCCGCCCGATTTTACTCTATTTACTATGTCCGTTCCGATCTCTATTGATTCTTATAGATACTGTTAATGCGTCGGCTTTCGATTATCCGTGTAATATTACGATCGCTTTCGTCTGACTCCTTCTTCGGGGAACTCCTTGAGGAAGATTGTTAAACTTTTAAGGACTTCTGAAGACGTCGCGACTCCTTTGGGAAAATTTTAAAAACCGTCTCTTCCATCGCTATTATACACTTTAAGATGAAATACCTGTTCCGTAGTACTCACTCGCTCTGAAAAGCGAATGCGCAGTTAATCTCGAGTGATGATGAAAATGTGTACATATATTCCTAAAAAATACGTTAATGGAAAACTTATACAATGCACTATAATGCCTCGCAATGTATTGTGTACACGTTATACTGATTATTCGAGTGTTCCGGAAATGCTGGTGGATCGCTTGGCTCGTCGACGAATTCGTGTCACGGATAAACTTTAAAGAATAACAAACGATCATTTTCTATCTGCACTGTTACTAAACGACCACAGTTTGTAATATTTGTGGAGATATTCGACGTGGAAAATATTGAAGCGCTCCACTGGCGGTTTTCGGTTATTCGCTCGATGAGAAAACAAAAATGGTGCTCGTTATTCAGCCCTGGTTCGCTACGACCCTAAACGAGACACGAATTATACTTATGTACTCGCAACGCTGCGAATTTCAATGTTACCTTAGCCTTCTTTTGAGTAGACATTGACTCGCCGATTTACAAATTTATCTCCCACTATCCGACTTTCAATTCATTATCTTCCACTTCCTCGTTACATTTCGAAATCTTTTGTCGACGCTGTCAATTTCGATCTCGTTGACTCTATTAGATGCCATAAATGTTCCTTGCAATTGCTGTGCTATTGTGATAAAGTCGCGTAAGCTTGCAGCGAGCCACGGGCGTCCATTTTCATTGTTCGTTTACCTTCGTCGTGACACCTTCAAGACCCAACGGCAAGGGAACGTCTCTAGGTCTCAGGTCGCGTTGTCGGAGGAGCTTCCCCCTGTAGTTGGGTGGGTGGCGGCGGGGGGAGAGGGTCAAACTGCATCAGCGACAATTAAAGAGAAAACTAATTGACAGACGGATAAAGTATAAACTAGCTTACCGCATGAGCGTCTACTTGTATATTATTTTTGCACACTTGGTGCATCCGTCTGTCGAAATTATATTCTTTAGATCTGTTACAGCGGGAAATGAAGGTACGAACAATATAAATGTATAAAACTTCTGGAGAAACGCTAATTGCTCCGAACTGTAGGAAATAAGTAAGTTAATTGCTCTTTATCGAGCGGGCATTCCTACGTCACTCTCTAATTCTATATATCTCTCAGCAGATCAAAACTAAGTCCGTGATATAATCACTTAATATGGAGTACCCGAACGCCGATCACGTCTGTCTCTGTTGATCGGGCGCTAATGATGTACGAAGGGATTTCAATCGATTCGCTAAGTTAATACTTGACTTTTAAAAATAATTTTAAAGTTAACGATAAACATAAGGCATACTTATATAAATATATATATATCTATTCTTTATTAAATGCCATAAAAATATAAATAATTCAAAGAAAAGCAAGAAGAATTAAGTAACCAGGTTTATAGGAAAGCGTACGAAGACCGAGAGCTATAAACTGTGCTTTTTACGATCATTGTTCACAATTGTTATCGTGATAACGATATGCCAATCAAATCGATACGATAATGCTGTGCATATTTTATCGCGCAAATCGGTGGGCCGTTCTGGTGTGCCTTCGGATGACACAATGCCGATGATCAGCATTTTTAAGGGAAATGTGTACTTTTAAGACCGTTAAGTTCATTTTATGATGTTACTGTGTGTTTAAGTTTTTTTTTCTTTCTTTCTCTTTTTCCCTTTTGTTATATTATATATATATATATTCTTTTGTTTCCTTCGTACTTACGACTCGTTATACAGACGAATTTAATCGATCCTTAGGATACTTTTAATCGGAGTAAGAGAATCTCCTTTATTTAGACAACTCTTACTCCTGTGGCTCAAGGTCGCTGCACGCGGCTCGAATTTTATTTGATTGTTTTACTAGGTACGTTTGTAATTGTCAGTGATGTTCGTTTATCGAGAGCGATTTAAAATATATGCTTGTATCCAATTATCATAGTTATGCTCGATACAATGTGAAATACAATCGACATACTTATGTACACAGATACAAGGATATCGCAGCATACCGTGTAATCGGATAGTACAAATGCCTATATTATTGTATGCATATATGAAAAAATAGGTATCGTTTCTTATTCGTATTGTAACGTCTATTATGTACAGGACCTTCTAAATCGTACAGTGTACAAAGAAATGATCAAAGAAACAAAGTAAAAACTTTATCAACGAATTTTCCCATATCAAGTCCCGTGAATGAGAGGAAACTAAAAGAGACAAGAAATCTGCCGAAAACTCGAAACTCGATAGAATTAATTGAAAACAAACCGTTCCACTGCGAGAGACCCTATTGAGATCGAATTAAGATG
Source organism: Trachelus troglodyta (assembly GCA_030142635.1). Taxonomy (NCBI): domain Eukaryota; kingdom Metazoa; phylum Arthropoda; class Insecta; order Hymenoptera; family Cephidae; genus Trachelus; species Trachelus troglodyta. The sequence goes on from JARQTJ010000782.1 coordinate 39,924, forward strand.
AATTGCAGGGTTCTTAATTCTTAAATTGCGAAAGTCTGATAAAACGCTATAGCGATAAGGACTAAATAATGTAAAAGTACGCGCTGTAAGGGTAATTGCGATACTGTACTTAAAATCGTAATAATTATTTTCTAACCTCTCTTATTTTTCTTTTATATTTCTGTCTGTTCTTCGACGCTCGATGCGCTTCGGCTGCGTCGAAAATTGTGCACCGTAGTCGTCTCATCGACATCGTGTCATCCGACTCGAAGAGTTCACTGCAGCTAATTATTATAAAGATAAAAAAAAAGCAAGGGAAAAATGTAAAAGAAAGAAAAAAAAGTAAGCAAGATATACAGTCGCATGCCGATAATCGCTGAAGAGTCTCTCAAATTCTAAAGGAAAGTAAAAACAGGAGGTTTTAGCTTGTATCGAACGTTACCGTGCCACATAAGTGAACATATCGGCAGCGAGCATTGTAAATGTGATGTAAAGTTAAGGTGAAATTAAATGACAATTTAACGAAGCACTAACGCAGAGAAATTATGAAGCTCAGACTGATTGTTGAGTAGGGAGAAGGAGTTATCGCTGTTACTAAACTGTCTGAATGATTATTGTTGAATTGTACGTATAAAGCACCTATCCACTAATACGTTATGCTAGACAAAAAGTAACGACTAATTGGAACTCCCTTCATTAATTCCTTAAGCCTTAAGCATTGCTACAGACTAACTGGATATTTTTATTAATGGCTTCGCGTATACATTCATTTTCTTGCTTTTTCAATGCTTGCTTCTTGGTATTAGCATCATTTCGTGGGGAATGTATTCGGTTGGTTACAGCTGGCTTTGTATAAATTAGCGAAGGCATTCGTTTATAAATATTTTCGACGTAGTTTTAGGAATACCAGGACAGAAATAGAGCTAGGCAGATCTTAAGGCTGCCTAATTTTTGTAATGACGAGGGCGCTCTCTCTTTTTGGTTTCTGTTCTATTGGTTTTAGATAATTTAATGAGACGTTTAATTTTACTTAACGCTACTGAACTGTTATTGACTATGTTTTATTTACATGCTTGTAATTTACATTATGCCTATTGAGATGATTTTGAATCTTAAAGGCTGAACGATTTCTCGGAACGATTGTCTTGTATTAGTATATATTTGATTTGGAAGTTATTTTGTGTCATTAAATTAATGATATAATTCTATTCGCATGTAAGGAACGTTACGACTAAAGAGGATTTTAGGATGATGTAAAATTCGTATTATCGACATAGTGGTACCTTTATTGGAGTGCCGACTTCGTCGAGTAGCGATTTTTTATATATAATTAATACCATTTACAAAAACTCTTTAAGCTTGTGCTCAAGATAGGAGATTCTAATATTCGTACAGGTGAAAGGCCATTAGGAGCATGATGATGATTGTGAGTGCAATACGCTACTATTAGATTAATAAATTAATTAATAGAGACAAAAAGAATCATTGTGTATCGTTTAAACTTGGAGGTTGATTCGTTACATATTTTCTACTGTACAAATGTATTATCTATTTAGCACCAGACATACCCATTCTGTATGATACTTGTAAATTCAACATTATTTTTTGCATTCTCTGTCAGTTTAATAATCATTTATTAATTAACAATTGGTTCGACTTACGACAGTTTGAAAAGATATCGCTGAGGCATGGAAATGTTAACAGTTTCTTATTTATTATTTCGTTAAACGCAACGGTCATCCAGGATGCAGATCATCAGGTTTGAATGGCAGCATTCAATTTATAAAATTGTGAAAAATTTCATTGTCAAACTCCCTTACAATATGACTTTGTTTTTTATGGATATAGGTGACTTTGATAATTAACTAAGAAAAGAAGTTAAAAGTGAGACATTTTCGTCCCGTTAAGTCCCGTAGACGCATCACTACGCTCAACTGCTTATCTTCCATTCCAAGATTTAATATCCGTTTATAAATCAGGATCAATACCATATTGGCATATTATTCTATTACTGAAGTAAACTACATTTATTTACACATAAGGACTTGCGGAAGCTCATAAGAAATGATTGACTATTTAAGTCGCGGACGTGGAGGAGAGAATGAATTTTCTCAAAGAAAAAAGACGCTCAATGAAATTGGTTATTATCCTATTTACAAATCGTCGCTTTACAATGAATTATCGACTAACTTAGTCGTTGAGTGTAGATAACAGAAAGACTTTCAAGAATGCCATTATCAGATCACGATTACTATTGATAGTAGCATTCGATTAATTCTAGCGATTTCACACCATTCGATAAATACTAGCATTCGATTCGTCCTTTTTTTTTCGATGAAATGCAATTATTCGTGATAATCATTTTGTTGCTTGGTCCATAACGAAATGGTGGTATGTACAATTCGGAAGTGTGCCAAAGTAATACTCTGTTTGTGTTAAGAAGTGTTCACCTAGTGAATTCGGAACCCAGTTGCAGGAAAGTGAACTGAGGGTAACTAGGTTTCTGCATTAGGTTGAATTAGTAGGGTATCATTGTGTCCACCACTTTTGACTCGTTAAATCGTGCCTCTAATACAAATAGGGGTTTTATGTAATAATCAACCGTCATACGTTGCTAATGCTTCCTGGAGCTTATTCACAATTTTTTGATAAAAGTTTATCTGCTCTACAAGGTGATTCTTCATAGCTTGATTTATATGAATTTCGCGCTCTGATTGAAAATGCGTTTCCTCTGCCATAAGGGCGCGGGTTATCACATCTGTCCTGACGCACAGATCCTGTAATTGCTGTGGCTCCATTTTATGTTCACTGACTAGCCTCTCCGAGTCTCTTCGCTTCTGAACAGCACTCTGCGGAGGAAAATGGCGGGGTGAAAGATTAATTATAATATTTATAAGCTTCTTGAAAGCGTACCTTATGTATACTGATGACGTCCGGGAAACTACTGATAATTCCTCTGTAAATATGGAATTTGTCGCCAAGAGGCTCCCAGTCGAACTTCGGCTGTTCTTCGTATAATCTTCCTATTTCGTTGTAAGCATCCCCGGTCATCTTGAGGGCATGGGTCAGTCTGCCTCTAGTACTGTCGTCGGCTTCCAGGGCGTGACCTAGGGCTGTAAAAGATTGTCCGATCTTCTGAAATTCACGCTTGTAGAGGACCTGATGCTTTTTTGTCTGATCTACAGCTACTGCCATGAAGTTCTTCACCACCGGATCCAATCCCGAGATGAACCTTGAGAAGGCATCAGTCTCAATTTCAACTTTGATTGGGTCAAGTGGCGGAAGATCAGCACACTGGATTGCATTGAAATAATTTACACCCAAAAGCTCGTCCTTCTCGGCTTGACGTTTTCCAGCTTTCCAACGTTTCTCATCTGTACACGTCATGAAATGTTCCCAAACGCGGCTTCGAGACAATACTGGATGCCTGCAGACATAATCGACAAATTCCTGTAGCTGTGTTCGTCGGTGCTCTATGAACTGCTCTTCGTAACGACCTGATATCTGCTTGTCAGGTAATGGAGGTATTGGGATGAAACAGAATTTTTCTTCCAAGCGCTCGTGTAGCCAATCAAAGTGCTTGTATCTTCGAGATACTTGAATATTGTTGAACTACAAAACAAATGGTATGTGTTTTAAAGGAACTGTATGTCTTTTAAGTTAGCAGATGCTAGTGACTGTTACCAACTTACTGTGGGTGTTAATTGGTAAACTATAAAACTCTTCAAGCCCTTGAGTTTTGACTCTTTCTTTGGGGATGTGACAACGCAGTTGTAACTTTCACCAGTCGGCACCCACGTACAGCGTCCTCCTTCTATTTCATCAATGAATACTTTTTCACTGTCTGGTACATTTAACAACTTAGTACCCAGCAGAAAACTATCTTCGCCCGACTTGATCAGCGTAGAAAATTTGTTGTTTTTCTTTGGTACATTGGAAATGGGCCTCTCCGGTATTACCGAGTGGATTGTGTGCATGGAAACTGTGTCTCCATAGTCTACAGTGTGAGGTTGAGCTGGTTGTATCATTTGGTGCTGTTGCACAGGAGGGACGTAAGGTTGTGTTTGTCCTGCATCAGAGTCATCGTCCCAATCGTCATCCCAGAAATCACCTGTGCTTTGCTGGGATGCTGTCATATTACCTTTCGTAAAAATAGGTTCAATAATGAACAAGTATTGTTAATGCAATAAGAAAGTTTTTATAGGATAGCAATAATCGATTACATGGTATTTGTACTGTAATCATAGAAACGCAAATTACTGCTTGACATTCAACATGCACAATGATAATTTTTATCATGAATATGATACTCCAATCATGTTCCACGTCATAGTTATACTGGCTATTGGATAGTCATTTGTACAATTATAGAAATTGTTATCATAATTTCATGATATAAAATCAATTACTTATAAAGATTTTTTCAATTACTTTGCAATAATTACTTATGATATGGAGGAATTGCCAACTATCAAAATATTCCACTTTTAAATGAATAAAAAATTATTTTAAGTAGTAATAAATAATAAGATACCTGTAACTGGTGCAGCTGCTTCAACCACTTGAACATAAGCTGCAGGGAATAGACCTGACTGTCCGCTCTCATTAAATCCTTCGCACCATCCATCACCCACATTGTCTCTCATCACTGTTAGAACTTCTCCAGCGTTAATGGATAATTCTGCTGTTCCCGGTTCACCCTTGAATTCATAAAGGGCCCGTACCTGTAAAAGAATCTGAATTAGTACAAGAAATCATTTACTGAATGATAGAAACAAAGGATTTCGTTCTGCCACACTAACAGATATGAGTCATAGTCCTAATTTTCTAAGTACTTGCTAACCGAATGAAGATTATTAAACGTATAAGTACATACCTGTTGACCTTCCATTGCTTTTCACTAAAATATTTTCAATTTTACTCAATATTCTATTTTGTAGAAATACAAAATTGCCTAGCTACACCCCATAGACATATCTACATCTGGTTCTTCGTACCGAACGGCTGACATTTGCGCGTTTGTGTTTGTGTTTGCTCGTCCTCACTAGAAACGTTTAATCTTCTGGCAGTGTATCAGTGTAACAGGACTGTATCTCGTGTTAGAAAGCCCCCGTATCAATTTTACGCAATTGTAAGAATAAGAAGTACTTTCCAAATCACATATTACATATTTTTCTTCGCAGGGACACGGTGTCTTTTGTTAATTTCTATATCCTTAATACATATATAAATTCTTGAATTTTTATTATGAATCGCAGCTTCCTGGGGTCTAGAGAATAATCGTTACGTCAATGGAAGAAGACACTTCACTTGGAAATTTGGCAATATATTTCTGTTCGTGTGCATGTATTGAATTATTTACACGTAATCATAAGAGATCCATTGCTTACTGGCTCTTTTACGAGAAGGCGGATATTTCAAACTTTGCTCAATAAAGACTGTTAAATTTATCTTGTTGGAGAATTTTTTAGAATTTATAAATAACTAAGTACTTATTTACATCAAGGGTATGTATAGTCCTGTGGAATTGAATTGAAAATCTAAAGTACCGTAACTATATGTGCTTAACATTATTTATTTTCGGCAGATATACTTTGTATCTATCGTTGTAGTACAACGGGGATGATTTCAATCGTGTATTCTAATGATGATTTGATTTGCCTTACGATTTGTTTCATTACTGATTATGCGATGTAAATGAATAAAATTACGTTCTGATCTGCTTTTCGTATCATATACTTGAGGCTTGTACAACCGGGTTCAACATGGCCTTATCTAGAATTTTTTCTTTTCGGAGTAGAATGAAATCGGTTATTGATACTACTAATAACAAATTAAGTGAGATTGCTACACGGATAGAGAATATCGAAACACCTGAGAAAATTAAAGGGACGATTTTGGAGCGCTGGGGTAACTAATCTAAAAAAAATCTTTTTCTTTAGGTTATATCCTTCAATTGTGTATAGTTTTCTATCATATTTGTAGGAAAATATTGGAAGAATTTATATATTGACTATAAGGATGTGGCAATTGATGTCGCAAAAGATTGCAGAGAACGTCCGATACGCGCTACTATCTATTTTTCAAGTATGTCGTACAAGTATTACTGTACATGAGATTTAGAAGTATCTTTTATAATAATTAATATGTTTTAGCTCTTGCATCCTGTTATTATTTTGCCAAGCATAATCCCGACGAAAGTTCCTATCGTGAGCAGTTACTTCAAGACTCTATTAAAGTGATGACGGTTGGTGAATCAATACGAAATCCTGAAACTGTACAACATATAAAGTGGATCGAGCAGTGTTACAATGAAGGTGTTATACGACGATTAAGTTTAGGAATAATTTCATTTATTTGGCTGGATAATTATGATGAAGTTTGTGCTCATTACAAAGCCACTTGCTCGTATCTGAAACCACGCTATATCACATTTCATGAGAGGATAGTCGACATAGGTTTTATGGATAAATGGTGGATACTTGAGAAGAAAATGGTAAATTATGATATAAACGAAGTTGAGTTTGAAAACAGAACTCATATAAATGTAGAAAATAGTATATTGCCAAGTTGAAAATAGTAATTTATGAATTATTTGAGTTATCAGCTTGTTTATAAATACAAAATATTTATTTTAATAATTAATCTTTGTAAAGGAAGGACATAGAACTAATACGTTTAAAAAAAAACAAATATTTCGTTTAATAAACGATTTCATTACATAACATGATTTTTTTAACGTACATAAAATCATTGCATACAAATATAAAGGTTTTTAAAAATCAGCATTCATTATAGCTAATCTGTTTCTATCGAAAATAGAATTTGCATTATACAAGAAACTGGGTACAAAAAAGTACGACTTATATAGAACACTACAAAAGTTATGAGCAGTCAGATACCTTTCAGAATCATATTTAGTAATGTATCGAACTAATCTCAGTAGCCGTAACACTTTATACAAATAATGCAGTTTGATTTAGTTCTATATATATATGATAAAAATTTTTCAAGACTCTGTGAAGTCCCATCAGCTTCTATGAGACAGTTCATTCAGGGATCTGAAAAATCGTAATAAAACTCATATTCATACACGAAGCATAATAAATAAACCGGAGTACAATTTGTTTAAAAGAAATGATACCTCGAGCAAAAATAAGAGCAGTACGACAGGGAAGATATGCCATCATCCTATGTGGACGATCACAGAATGGCTCATCCTTTGTAAAATGACGTATACTAGTATCAACTCGAGATTCACCACCAAATTCTGAGTCATCGCTATTCAAGACAATACTATAAGATCCAGCCTCGTGTACGCCAATTGCATAATCAGGGAATGACTTTGTCGGATGAAAATTGAAGACAAATATAACGCCAGCGCGATCGAAGACAATAACCTTGTCATCCTCGTGTTTCCAGCTTACGTATCCCTAAAACAATTACAATGACACGATAGCTAAAAGAATTATCAACAAAATCATTATAATCGGTTTCAATGATCTTACGGGATTAGCGTGTAACCATCCATATTTTTCTTCAAGATGATTTACAGCACGATCCCAGTTATTCATGAATTTATACTTGAGCATCTCATCATCCACTAAGTTCCATTGACGTCTGGCATAATGATAGCTATCGCCATTGCCAACACGTGGAAAATCAAGCCATTCGGGATGGCCAAATTCATTACCTGAATGACATAACTTGTTATTGTACACGTAACGTAAAGAGACAAATATTTTTCGGACTCTCAGATAATAAGAACTAATTCTATTCACCCATAAAGTTAAGATAGGCTTCACCGCCAAGACCATGAGTGATTAGGGTAATGAGATTATGCAAGGCAATGCCACGACTGATAATCGGATTCGGGGGACTTATCACGCTCATGTGTGTGTACATTTCTTTGTCCATGAGCCAAAAAGCGATCGTTTTATCACCAACAAGAGCCTGATCGTGCGATTCGGCATAAGCTACTGTTTTCTCCATCCATCTGCGATTGCTGAGCGTCCAGCAAATATCCCCGATTTTCCAGTCTTCGTCCTTCACTTCTTTCAGGAGTTTTATCCACTTATCAGGAATAGCCATACCCAGACGATAATCAAAACCGACGCCTCCTTCAGGAACAGGTCTATCGGAATCACATTTTAAATAGTTATATAATATTATTTTTATTTTTTTCACCAAGTACATTACCTGCATATTGCTGGCATACCACTGACGTCCTCGGCAATTGTTACCATTTCAGGATATAACTCATGAAGCATATGATTAGCTAACATTAGATACACAACACCTTCGACATCTACATTTAATCCATAATATTCATCGTAATGTCCACTAAAACCTTGACCCATGCCTCTCGAATGGTATAACATGGATGTAACACCATCAAATCTATATTAAGAAATGAAGATGTCTTAAAAATAATTACAAAGCACAGAGCCACTTAATAGTAAATTTCGATTATACCTGAATCCATCAAAGCCATACTCGTCGGTATACCAACGTAAATTAGATAAGAGGAATCGCAGTACTTCGTATTCTGCATAATTAAAGAGACGACTGTCCCACAATGGATGTTCACCACGACTACCAGTGTGAAAGAAACACGAATCGGTTCCGTCAAACATATTTAATCCATCCAGAGTATTTTTCGATGCATGAGAATGCACCATATCTAGAAGAACGTAGAGGCCGTGTTGATGACAGACGTCGATTAATTGTTTCAATTCTTCCGGAGTACCGTAACGTGAGGAGGCGGCATAAAATGATGTTACCTTAATTATTTATGATAAACGGATTACTTATGTGTCATGAGAGCTTTTTGAAATTGAATTCATACATTTGTTGATTCTAATATAATAAATGTATTGTATATATACCTGATATCCAAAACTGGCATAATAGGCATGTTCCATTATTGCCATTAATTGTATGGCATTGTATCCTTGTTTAACAATTCGTGGTACAATGTCTTTGGCGAATTCCAAATAAGTACCGACGCGAAATTCTTGTGTTGCTATACCTACATGGCATTCATAGATGCGTAAACTTTCTGGTCGCTTTGGTTTAGGATGCTGTAGCTTGTAGACCTGTTATCAGTATTAATTATGTAAGTCTACGATGCTTATAATGAAAGTATATGTCAATAATTAAAAGTGAGGATAATTTAAGCAACCTGATTTGCAGGTGGATGCCAAATTCGTTGTTTATAAGTTGTACCCTCTGAGCGATTGGGTGGTTGGGTCACGTATGTGGCCCAGGGACTTAATCGTTCCAATAATTCACCATTATGATTTTTGACAATTATTTTCACCTCTGACAGGTGTGCTAATGGACAGCTACCATCTGCGTTTGGTGGTAAGTTTAACTCCCATTTGCCATATTCGAGTTTCTTATAAGGAGTTTTTGTTTTGTCCCAGCCGTCTTTTGAAAAATTAGGTTGTTTCAAATGACCGTAAGAATATGTTCAAGCTAGTTTATTATACATTAAATACTGTACTATTTTCTTACTGAAATCTCCTGTTAAGAAAAGTTCCTGAGCACCAGGAGCCCATTCTTTTGCAGTAACACTATTGTCCTTATTCAAATGGATACCAAAAGTTTCAAAACCTTTAGAAAATAAATCTAAACTTTTATCTCCCCCTTCAATCTTCTCCACGTAGTCCTTGAATATCGCATATCTAGATTAATTAACATATGATTACCATTCACTCATATTCAATTATATTTAATCTCTTATACTAGGAGAGTAAATAACGATACCAGTGATATTGACCTTAATGCATAACATACGTATAATAAATTCATCAATTAGATATCAACTGAACTAACTTCTATATTAAAATTTTTCTGAGATAAAGCTGATTTAAAATATCCGAAATAATATGTATTATGAATAGCAGCATGAAATTTGAACTTAAAAAATAAAAGCAATCCATTTCTATTTACCTAAAAAATTCAATGAATGCAAAATTGACACAAGTTTTGAATAATCTTCATTTTTTTGTACGGACTACATTAAAGAACAGTATTTTATAAATTCATATCATAAAGGATAACAGGATATAATAAGAATTCAATATTAATATTCAAATTGTACTAAGCAACAATGGCAATTTTCAAATAACTCAATAATGCTTAAAATACAAACCTTCTACGAATATCCGTTTGATAGTTCTCCAAATAAGGATCTCTCTCAAGAAGTGCCTTCAATTGTGGGACTTCAATTTCAGAAGGATCCATACTCGACCATTTACCACCCATTTTGCAAAAGATAATAGTACAAATATACAAGAATGTGAACGGAGTAACGTCTAGTTGAAAAATTGAATACCATCTGACCGGCAAAAGCCGAATGACATGTGAAGGTGATTCTCCCACCGTTCAAACAATTATATCTATCAGTTTATACAACAGAATCAAAGAATCATCGAAAATCCCAAGTTTTTAGTGTCATTGTCATTTTGTTCCTCGTTTCATCATGGTATCATTGTAGCGGGATGCATTCGAATACTCTTTCAAAGTATCTGAGAAAATATTTAAAATTCCGGTACAATCTTCTGGCTTGTAACAGTACAATAGTGGTAATCAAATGTTGCGTATTCAGTAATCCTCATTAAATTGTACCTACGTCAAATCAAAAGTGATCGAAGACCCGACAAGTGAAAGAGCGTAGCAGAGGAAGGCATCCGGATAAATATATCTAGTGTTGAAATGGTCCAATTGAAAACTCACCGTGAGAGAGACAGATATCACATTCATGAAACTCACAGTATTGGGTTAGGTTCTAGGGGTTCTAGGATATGCTGGCAACCATTTTTGTGAGAGTGCACTTCAAAGTCGGTACGGTGAACGTCTCATGTCGAAAAATTGACATGTCGTATGGTACATAGTCGCCCTGTGTTAAAGGAGCAAAGAGAAGACGTGTTTTTTATCGCATTATTATTAGAGATCCAGTTTTTCTCTGTGAGAAGTTTTTAAATTATAAGACGTACTAGGAGTGCAATACGTATCAGTTGATGTATCCTCGGTGGAGAAGAGGTTCGAATATCCGAAGTAGCCCCAACGAGTCATTCAGGATGAAGTGATTTTTTTGCTGCTTCGAATGACACTTCTGTCTCGGGTTTCTGGAATAATCGACATTCTTTGAAGCTCAGTGAAGAACGTTAAATATTTACTTGAAAGTCCTGAAAAAGTCGGGCAAACTAGTGAATTTCACTGGTTTTTAGCAAGCAATGTCTCGCTATGCAGACGACTAACCAATTGTTTCGACGATATTTTGCGATATTTTAATAAAAGGAGTGGATTTGTAATTGAGTATTGTTTGGAGTAATTGTTACATTCGCACCACGATGACGGCTACGTTTGATCAGTACGACAAGTCCAGGTATATAGTGGAAATTAATTTTTCTTGGCATACTTGACAGCAGTCTGATCCGAATTATACTGATCGTTCTCAGTATACTAATTCTGTTTCATACAGAATATAGGGACTGTCTAATTGTTTTTTTAGTGATTTCACTATCTTAATTCTAAATGATTTTTTTAGCTGGTACTTTGGAGCAATGTCAAGACAGGATGCATCTGATCTCCTTATGAGTGAAAAGGAGGGTGGTGTATTCTTAGTTCGTGACAGTACATCGATTCATGGGGATTTTGTACTTTGCGTGAGAGAGGATAGTAAAGTTAGCCACTATATCATCAATAAAATCCAGCAGGGTGATCAAATACGTTATCGTATTGGAGACCAAATGTTCCCTGATATTCCAAATCTTTTGGCTTTTTACAAGCTACATTACTTGGACACCACACCCTTAATCAGACCAGCACCTAGAAAGATTCAAAGGGTGATTGCTAAGTATGATTTTGCTGGCTACGATCCCGATGACCTTCCCTTTAGGAAAGGTAATATATACTTTTCTAGCAATTGCTTAAAGAGCATCTACGTCTTAACTTTCAAATACATCAAAGTTTGTAAGTATTCTCACCATAAAGATGACTTTCAGGAGAGATCCTGACAGTAATTTCAAAGGACGAAGACCAATGGTGGACTGCGAAAAACAGCTTAGGCCAAACTGGTTCAGTACCAGTTCCATATATTGAAAAATATGATGAAGATAGTCATACTGTAATAGAAAATAGGCTGGAAGGTGGTACTTGTAGTTCAAATTTGAATCTTGTCCAGCCTTCTTCCCAAGTATTACATCAAGAATTAGGTCAGGCGACAGTAACGCGACGTTCAAATATACAACGAACGCTGCCAGCGTTCGCGAAAGTAAAGCAAGCAAGGGTACCAAACGCATACGATAAAACAGCTCTTAAGCTGGAAGTAGGCGACATGATTAAGGTAACAAAAACTAATATAAACGGTCAATGGGAAGGTGAATTGCACGGGAAAGTTGGTCATTTTCCATTCACGCATGTAGAATTTGTGGAAAACGAGACTAGCGAGGAGAATCAAGAGATTTAACAGAGTTTTTCGAAATAATTTGCACGTTTCGCATGTATCGTGGTTATAAGAGAAAGGACGAAAACCATAATGGTTTTAATTTTTAATGGCATCTCTACTGTATATATTAATAAATCGAAAATATGTTAGCAATATTGCATTGACCGGGTTGCATGAGTCATTGAATATTTTTCCTCATATATATTTATAAAACAATATTAAATCCGTTATATTCCTGCTATTGGTAAATGCAATAATGATTAATAGCCATAGGTTGTGCCACCGATGGGTTTTCCCAATATATACGAAAAAAAAATTGAACTTTAAATGATGGATATTGCAATGAAATAATTTTTCGTTCTTAATTCTACATACCTTTCTCTATAATATCCACTGCGTAGTAACTGTTTCTTATTCTTCCTGTAAACGATCGCAGTATTAAGATTTAAAAAAATAAATAAACTGAAAGAATTCCACATGGACGATAAAAGTATACATTCGGATTCTGCGTGTAGCCGTCTATTTTCTCATATGTAGAACCGAATAGCGGAATGTCGACTCTTCACTTAAAAAAATATCCCGAGAATAAAAAAATCTAATTTTTACGCATTTTTCACACAAGTTTATCTTATAGTTATAATAATTTGCAAAGGCAGTTGTTTTGGCAGCATTTTACGAGAATCCAGCCATACTTGTATAAAGCAAAGCGATAGATAGAATGTGCCATGATATATAAATATATATAAATATATACATATATATAAGTGCATACAATCATTGTCTTTGATTAATAATATTACCAACTATTTGGTGCTTGAGATGTTTTTCGAGCATGCGTCACGGAGTAGTCACTTTGACGTATATTCTAATTAAAATTCGTAATTTGACGAATAACTATATATATACCGAGGCATAATAGAAAAAGAAAACTTATCTCGTATGATACTTGATTAAACTTCTAATATTCCACTATCACTCTACGTCGTATTATGGATAAGGATAAAACTTTAATAATTGTCCTGTAGTATGTCTTCGGATAACGTATCAGTTACATTGGACACGAGGTGTGAAGGTTCTGATCATACATGTATGACGTATGCATGAAAAGGAAGTGAGTCTGAATACGATAATAATAATAATGATAATAATGTATATTTTTCTAAAATTACGCACACACTTGGTTTCCAGCGCTCTTTTTTTTTGTTTAATTTCTCTTTCCCCTTGTTCTTCAGTTTTCTCATAGTCAATCGACTACCTTGTTATCGCAACACGACTAAGAAGTAGAGCGTGGTCACTTGTTAGATAGCTAAGATAATTGTACAATTAATTTATAATAAATCATTGTAATGTAATATTCGATCATTGCATACAACAATAAATGATAAGTATACTAGGCGTAAGTTGTACGATATAGTTTTATTTCGAACAGCAGTATATCATCCCTTATAATACCTGTGAACGAGTTTTTTGTGAATACAAAAAACATCATTAAAACTTCCAGATACGATTTCGGTGATTACACTTTAACTCTTGCTCCAGTGGTCTAAGGCATTTTCTTTATTTTTTCTCGCTATTACGGACTACGGATTTTTTTGAAACTTCATACAAGGTTTATTTTAAACCCGATGTACCATTTACTTTTTTCCACATTACTTCGTTATAATGGTAGCTCGTTTGCGATTATACGTTTAGCTACTTTTAATAATTCTCTATTATCCGATATCTCTGGCAAACGTTTTTTTATGTCAGTCACGTTGCTATGTTTGTCAATGATAGGACCATAAGAAAGCTTTTAGATTGTATTCCTGAGGGTCGCTTGCTTCTTCGATAGGAGAACATAACTGGGTAGGAAAAAAAGGCGCTAATGGCTGTGGTTCTGGTGCCATCTTTTCTTTGGTTTCCAACACCATATGTACACCCTTAGCTCTTGTTGGAATTACAATCGTTAAAAAGACAGAGTCAATGTTATTGATAGAATATGGAGGTACTTGTCAGGCCATAGAAGCGTTATTTCCTTTATTTATCGTGCCAATTGGGTGATCAATGCTGCGCACATTTCAAAGAATTCCATGGTATGGTGACCTGTAGCCTGAGGTGGTGGAAGAGACGGTTCTGAAAGAGATAAGACCAATCAGCCATTTTAATCGAGAAAGGCTATACCAGCTGTCACTGCGTACCTCGTCCAGTAAAATCTTCAGTTTCTTCGCTGGATAGAGATTTAAAATCCAGCAGATAACTTTTGTAATCGACCTGGTACAGTTGCAGGGACATTTTACTGTGTCTCTCAGTGAGAGTATTTTTATGACGCACCCTCACGCTGTATGCGTTTATTATTTTCCATTCCTATAGAGAATTTATACGGATTTCATAAATTTAATGAGCGATCAAGAGTAATGATTCTTTCTTACTTACAAAGTTAAGGGCTTTCATGGCACGATACACTTCATTCATTATGTCATTTGGTTTAGATTGAGATCTGATTCCCAAATGCCATTTTGCTCGTTTTACAGGTGTTCCACGATTTCCGCCTTGACCTGCACCTTGTACTGGTACCGAGACACTACTTAATGAGCTCTGACGCTCCCGCAGTGCTGCTTTTTAAAAAATTAAATTTTTTAATAGACAATGGCTTGATTTCTTTGATACAGTTCGATGCTTAAACTTCGTTTATCTTCAAAATGCAAGTATCCAATTGATTCATCGCAAAGTCAAACCGAGTTTAAACAATATATCGTATTGGTTGAGTCGATCCTAAATTTTTATACCGTACAAAGTTTTCGACTTACGGGCAATTCGCTCAGGATGTGGTCGTAGTGGACTGTTATTTACATCGCTTGAAGTAAAAGCTACCGGAGGTGGACTTGATGCTACGTAAAAGTCCTTTAATTCTGCTTTGGCAGCCTCATCTGCAATTCTCTTGTTATCTATGATCAAATGGTAGGCAATAGCCAACTGATCGTGAGGATCGCAGCTAAGGAGAGCTGCATGAACTTCAGCCTCTTTGACATTGAATTTCTCGCAGACTTCATTAACTGCATCAATGTCGATCACCGAGGAATCTTGTTCTACTGGAGATGGGAACAAGTACGTTGGGAGATCCTTCTGGAACCATTCATGCTTCCTGCAATAAAATCAAAAGATAATTTTTCTTTTTTTTTCTGAATTACAATTTAGTTCCAATTAGCGTACTTGATATCCTCGATAGTCGCCCGCTTCATTGGATCAACTTGTAGCATATGGCATAATAAACTTACTACGGTCTTATTTAGATATTCTGGGATGGGAAAGATTCCCGCTGAAATTGTATAATGTATTAGTAATTTTCGTTCTACATGTTTTGTGGTTACTTATTTTGTTACAAATATAAAGGGATTTACATTTAATTTTGCGAAACAGCGTTGGCACATGCTCGTCATCGAATGGTAATGTTCCACATAGTAGAGCATATAATATTACTCCGCAAGACCAGATATCAACTTCTGGACCAGCGTATAATTTTCCAGATATTACTTCAGGTGCTGCGTAATTTGGCGAACCGCAGGATGTACGTAAAAATTCTCCATCCATCATCATGTTTGATAAACCTTAAATCATGTACATTTATAGATATCCATGATTACCGGTGTTTTATTTCCTCTGGTATAATAATTTTTAATAGTTGTGTACCAAAATCTGCAATCTTCACGTGAAGATTATGATCGAGAAGTAAATTCTCTGGCTTTAAGTCTCGATGAACTATCATGTGACGGTGGCAGTAATCCACTCCTGAAATAATTTGTTGGAAGAATCTGCGTGCTTCGTATTCCTTCAACTTTCCATGTTTGACAATATAGTCAAAGAGTTCTCCACCAGACACATATTCCATTATCATAAATATGTCTGTCGGAGTACTTATTACTTGATATCTAATATAAAAGAAAATATATAGCTAATTACAATATATTTAACAAAATTGGGATAATCCATATTACCAATGAATAAATTCTTACAATTTAATAATATGAGGATGTCGAAACAGTTTTAAGTTTTGAATCTCTCTACGGATCTTTCCCACTACATCCAAGCTTTTAATTTTTTGTCTGTTAAGGATTTTAACAGCAACTTTATGTTTTGTCAAAACATGCTCACCAACTGTATAAACAGATAACACGTTATTCAGGAATAAAGCATAACAGAAGTATGAAAAAACTTACTTTTCACTTTTCCAAATGTTCCAACACCGAGTGTCTGCCCTAGAGTATAATGTCCTATCTTCACGATAGGTTGTGGCTGTCCTGTTTGTATCTTATCCGACATCTTGATGGTTTCTAACAAATAAAACATTAAATTGCTATTTTGAAGTATCAACATTGCAGATATATTAGTAAAGTGGGTAAGCCTTATAAACTTTGTGTCTGACGGCTAATGAAAAGAGTAGGCACAGAGAATATACTGAGAACAGAATAAAGTTCTCGAGGAGGTTGATATGTCATGTACTTTGCTTAAGAATTAGAATGCACAGAGACTGACCCTCTGTACCAATATCTCATAGGTAGTTTCCACAATGAACATACTTTGCAATAAGTCTATTTAATTGTTGACTTGGTAAAGACTCTATAACATAAGATCAGAAGGTCGAAAAGAGTTGCTGTATTATTATTCTACAGTAGATTAAATAGAAATTATACAATGACAACAATTTACATCAATTTTATGTAATAATGGAAGATAGCTTAAAATATTAGCACGTCTCTCTAATCTGCGTCATCAATGTTAACGATATCATGTTAAAAAACAGGTCAACATTGTCAGCTTACCTGTGGTACGTATGTGACAATCTTCTCGAGGTCAAAGATTATAACTCATTCCCAGTATTACAAGTAAATTATTAAAACGAGAAAACACAACAATGGGAGCCAAGAATGGCTAACAATTTTCAATCACCTGACATTATTTACATTTTTCCATCCTAATCCCGTAAATGGCTCAAAAGCAATAGTAAACTGACTATATTTTCGTACCTTTCTGAAAACATGTGCTGTATAATTGTCAGTTCAGCCAACGCAAGATGTCCAACTATTCTAAGTTGAATGCAAAATCTAATGATTTTTCAAATTTTAATAAGGTCGTATGTGATTTAGTAATGAATTAATTTATAACAATAACTTTAATGGCTATAGCATTCCTAAAATTTGAATGACATTTGAATCATTGTTTTACGAATATCATGTTAATGGTTTATTTCTAGAATCTCTTGATATTAAACTTAAAATATTTTGACTCTAGATTGAAAAAGTTGATAATTACAGTAGTTTGTAAAGAATAACAATTTATTTTGTATATTTTTTACATGATTTTTTTATCTAATTCCTATGATCGTAGCAGTATAATTTTCTGTGATTAAATAAACGATATCCATTATTGTGTAATAAATAAAGTTGTACTATAGTAAGTTTTTGAAAAATTGTAGGAAATAGACTTCTAAATAGGTAACAGTCATAGGGATACGTTTACATTACTTAATACATCAATTAATACATGTACTTTGACCGTGGTCTCTGCTAGCAGTTTTACAAAAATTTATTCCTTCGTCTTTAACACTGTAAATAGTCTTCAGTGAATAAACTTTTATAAAAATGTCGGAACACGTTAATCCGGTTAAACACTTTTTGAGCGGTGGTTTCGGAGGAGTTTGCACCGTTATAGCTGGACACCCCCTTGACACCATTAAAGTAAGGTTACCATATAATTTTTATTGTTTCACAGTATTAACGTTAAATAAACAATTAAATGTTTAACTGTGGTCATCCACCCTGACCTACTTGATACATACAATAATGAAACAAAAAATAATTGCATGGAAAACAATTAGTAATTGCTGTCTTATTTTAATAACATTTGTTATTTAGGTTGTTTTATTATTTATTATTATAGGTTCGCTTGCAAACTGTTTCAAAAGTTGGTCCTAATGAACAGCCATTATATTCAGGAACATGGGACTGTGCAAAAAAAACGATTGCGAAAGAAGGCATCCGTGGACTCTACAAAGGTACGATGTATTATTTCATTTATAGGACTTGTCTTACCATTATATTCTTTTTCAGGAATGGCTGCCCCACTATGCGGTGTTTCGCCTATATTTGCAATAAGCTTCTTAGGATACGGAGTAGGTAAAAAGCTTCAACAAAAAACTGTAGATGAGAAACTGCGTCCTGATCAATTATTTTATGCTGGTGCATTCAGTGGAATTTTTACAACTGCTATTATGGCGCCAGGAGAACGCATAAAATGTCTTCTTCAAATTCAGCATGCTGATGCTAAACCGAAATATAATGGACCAATTGATTGTGTTAAGAAACTGTATAAAGAAGGAGGACTTAGAAGTATATACAAGGGTACATGTGCAACATTTTTAAGAGGTGAGTATAGTTTTTGAATTATATTCTTCGATATATATAAGTTTCATAAGTACTTTACAAAAATTTGTTCACACTGCTTTTCATATAATTTGACATTACCTGATTACTTTGAAAGTATTTAACTATGTATCGACGTGATTGTCGCATTTTATTAATACTAGCTGAACAATAATGTACATCGAATCGCAACTATCGCGAACACTGCTAATTGGCTAGCTGATTACATTATTGTCCTCATAATTTGCTACTTTTCGAAAAAGTCGGTAACTGTGTCGTCGTTTTGGACGTCTGCATTGTAGTCCACCTTTACGGAGGGCATGAAAAACACCCCAATTCTTTAAGTTTTCCGGTGTCAGGCATCGAGGAGCATTTTCCTTCACTCTGTTCACCTGTAAAAATTACAAAGTCGATTTTTTTCTGAAATGTTCTCTATTTCAAAGGGAATACTTTAACGTACCAAGTGTGGATTCCAATGTATCATACCGCAATTGCAGTCCCAAGGGTTTCCATCCAGTCTCAGATTCTGTATCTGTGTCTGCCTTTTAAGTGGTCGCAAGTTCTTAAAAAAGTCTCCAGGCAATGTCGTCAACCTATTCTTACTTAAAAGGATTTCCCTCAATTCCTTTTGTTGCTGTATGGTAAATAATCCTGGTGGAATAAACTCGAGATCATTATATGATAAGTCAATACGTTTTACACTCTCTAAACCGTAGAATGCATCCATTGATATCAGTCGAATATGACAATGGCTAAGATCCAAGTCGATTATCTTATCAAGATCCAGAAAGGCATCAAAATCAATTCTAGTAACATTTCCTCGCATCTTTAATTCCAACAAAGACGGCATGCCTTGCAGAATGAATCGTTCCAATAAAGGAATGTTCAAATTATATAAGTGTAATGTTTCGAGCTGGCGTAATCCTAGTAGAGAATTCTTGTGCAGCGTCAGCGGTGCATCATCACCACCCAAATAGAGTTTAGTTGTTGTGTTCATAATCTCAAATGTGCTGAAAAGATGTAAATCGTCACTAAAAAACAGGACTAATATCTTTGACGTTAAACTTGGATTTCCTTTTTACCTTGGAAATATTGTATCCAGAGGGTTGTCACGAAAATCTGCGGTGATTAGAGCTGGAAATGGTGGAAGTGATAATTCTGACAAGAAGGTTAAATTATTTCTCGTCAAGTCTAATTGCTCCAGCATCAATAACCCAGCCAAGTCTACACTCTTGAGCGTAAGTAGCTTATTAGCAGCTAAAGATAGGCTTCTCAAATTAGGTGTACCATAGAAACAAAATTCAGGTATAAATTTGAGATCATTCTTCTCAAGAGAGAGATGCTGTAGATTATATAGACCATCGAACATATGCCAGGAAATATCTTTAACAGCACAGTCATATACTCTGAGATGAGTTAAAACAGAGAGACCAGTAAAAAGGCCACCCGTGACTATATCTTCTTCAGCTTCCACTTCCTGTTTATAAACATCATATGGTAGAATCTCTTTGTCCTCGTTTTCTCCCGTATTTTGTTGACTGAGAAAAATGAGTCTATGTCCATTTCGACTAGAGGAATGATTAGCCACTGTATATGTTACAGAATCATTCACCTCCTCTTCACTTGGTGTGTTCACTGGCTTAACTACCAAATTTGCGGTAGTCTTATTCGTAAGGCTTTGACTAGTTAATGTGACCCGTTCCAAATTCAAATAAAGTAGTGTCATGCCCAAAGGAAGTAGAGTATCCGAAGATAATATTATTCCACCTTCCTTCTCATGCTCAACCCCTTGTATATCAAGTGATATCAATTCCACGAAGCGTTGCAGATCAGCGGATGAAAGAAATATATCCGAAGTTCCGGTACCTGACTCAAGTATACTCAAGACCTATGTGGAGGATCATCCCGGAATTCATTAGGCATAAAGCAATAAGAAAGCGACAAATCGAATACCTCACCTGCAAATCTGAAGGAAGTTTCGCCATGAGTTTCCTGGGATTACCCGCTAACACGCATGTCGCCACTTTGAGTAACTCGTTAGCCAGAGGATGATCTTCGTCTAGATTATTGTATCCCTCGTCTTGTGCCGAATTCTGTCGGCAAGAGATACGTTTACCTCACGCATATTGCAGCCAATCATCTAGTTACGTGATCGGTTTCGTCACCTGAGTTCTTGTGCTCGGTTTGACCCACTGCTGTAGAGGCAGGTCGGTGAATTTGAGTACTTGACACGAACATCCCTGCGGACACTTTATCTCCCATACGCCACCGATATCTATTACCTGTCCAGTGCATTGTTCCTGATCGAAACGTGTAGCAAACGCATTACTTCATTCAATCACTATTATGCATAGTACGCCAAAGCGAACAACACGATTTGACTTATTTCTATTGAAAATTGTACTAAGCTTTTTACAGAAGCTAAGAACGTTTATTATGAATGACCTTATTTACCAAGTGAATAAGGTTGTCGACCTACCAGGATTAGGAGAGAGCACAATAGTGGAAGGATAATGCCCATAATGCCCAGGTTGGACCCAGTCGTCTAGTCTTGATGGAGACACGGTCCTGGGAACCTAGTTTGGTACGCTGGTCCGAGGGAAACTGAATTTTGTTTTCCCTTATCTATTCAACTTCATGTCTCCTATCAAACAGGATGTCTACTATCTCTCAACCCACACGCGCTACTCGCTATTATTAATTATTGTACACAATACTATACCGTGCCATCCTAAATTCACGTAAGAATCCATAAGAATTGTCCGGTGTCTTTATCTTTTAATGTTTACAGATGTACCGGCCAGCGGTATGTATTTCATGACATACGATTGCATGCAGAGACTGTTGACTCCAGAAAACGGAAAAATAGGAATTCTCTCAACTATCCTTTCTGGTGGATTAGCCGGTATCGCCAATTGGATCGTTGGCATGCCACCTGACGTTCTAAAAAGTCGTCTTCAAACTGGTACAGTATTTTTTATTTATTTCCCTTGCGTTCTCACTGTTCCAGAAGAATTTCCTTCTGACTGAATTGTGAGAATTCAGTTATCTGCTTGGCTTTATCAATATTCTGATTCTTGTTGGGTGCATGGTAGAGTAGCTTTCGACACTGACGGTCACGCATATTTCTAATAAATAATTCTACCACGAATAGTAAAATACGAATTATTTTCTTTTTGCAGCACCGGAAGGCACTTATAAGAATGGTTTACGCGACGTTTACGCAGAGTTAATGAGAAACGAAGGACCTCGGGCTCTTTATACAGGAGTCGTTCCAGTCATGCTCAGAGCTTTTCCTGCCAATGCAGCGTGCTTTGTTGGCTTTGAAATTGCTATGAAATTCTTGAATTGGGTAGCACCCGATTTATAACGAAAATCAGAACAATTAGGACTTTGATACTGCAATATTCATCTATTTTTACAGTATATTATCAATCTGGTGACTGCCATTGATCACGTTATTTTCAGCAAAGTTTTGCTGGTAATACATTGGGGCACCCTTGAATATGAAATTGGTCCCACTATTGGACGTATCTTGTTAGCCTTTATACAGCGAGTTTTTAATGTTATTATTGAGTATTCATCAAATATAATAACAAAATTCAATGCAATGCCAATAAACTTAATATATGTATGTATATATTTTCTATCATGTGTAACTGAATCAGGGTTGCAAGAATACATATCCTATTTTTCAAATGTACCAATACCCATCTATAAGTTTAGTTATCGTACAACGTGAATGGTCACTTTAGAGACTTTTTCAATTATATATAGACAGTTGAAAACTGTCAGGAAAAGATATTCTTGGAATAAACTTTCCCTTCGGAACGTATAGTGATTCAGCAGGTTTTATTACGACTATTGTCGCTTTTTCAATCATGCGCAATTGGTCTGAATAGATTTTATTCTACACGGTGATTACGAAAAACGTGCGAAAAGACTGCGCAACAGGAAGGAATCCAAAACAGTAACCTTGTTAGCCCAATCCCTGTTCTGGGAACACAAAGCTATTGAATAATTTTAATTTCTAATAATTGGCAAAAAACGTTTTATAATTTGGTTAAAAAACGTTTTAAAAATGTAACATTTTAACATGGTGTGAACGTCTGAAAAATTGCTATAGAACCAAAGTACTTTTGAGTTAGAAATGTAATTCATTATATATTGTATATTAAACTGAATATTTTATGAAGTAGTGATCGACATTTTTTAATAATTTGGAAAACTTATTTCATGATTTTACGAATTTCAGTCACACTCGGTAGAAAGTCTTGTTATTCAAACTCGGGTTGAGGACATTAGAAACTCTGCGCAAAAGCAGCGCAGGGTCTGATGAACGATCATGTGATGTGTGTCAAATGTCAAACAATTGTCACAGGATCCTAAAGAATTCTATATTCATTAAATAATAGTGACACTGAATCACAGAGAAGGTGAACGTTAAAATGTGCAGCTATAGGACCTCTGTAATACTCCTTTTGACTATATTTAATTGACGATCGCACTTTAGAATGTAAGTGCATTAACCTATTTCACAAACAGATGGTGGAGTTACTCACTATGATTTAAAGTTTATTAATCTTTTTTAGGTAGTATAAATCTAGTACAAAACATTTATCCACGTGTTATTTAATTTATTGCAAACATGGACGAGATTGTGGTATCAAAAACAACACCTACAGACAATTTGTACCTTGCTTTGGCACAATGTTTTGCTATAATACTATGCGGGTAACAGTATAATGCACATTTCCTAAATCAAAATGAAGTATATTGTAATTCTAGAAACCAGCAGTTTTGTATGATTTGTCTTTCTTATTCTATAGATATGTGGCAGGCCGTTTGGGCATTATAAGAAGATCTGAGGCAAATGGTTTAAATACATTTGTCGGAACATTTGCACTTCCATCATTAATATTTCTCTCATTGGCAAAATTAGACTTTGGTTTAGTGAACTTGCGTTTCTTACTGGCAGTCACTCTGGCTAAGAGCTGCGTTTTTGTTATTGTTCTTGTCATTAGCATGCTCGTTTCTAAACCATGGAATCCTGGACGGAGTGCATTGTTCGCCATTTTTGCAACGCAGAGTAATGATTTTGCCATAGGGTATCCAATGAGTATGTGTACAAAATGAAAACATTACTGTAAAAAGACTAAATAACAAATATTAAAATTAATTATTTGGTTTCAGTCGATGCTCTGTACCATAATACACATCCAGAATATTCAGCATATCTCTATCTAATGGCACCGATCTCTCTAGCTATTTTAAATCCGATTGGTTTCGTTTTGCTTGAGATAGCAAAACGAAGGAATCAAGAACAGAGCAACTGGTATCTCTTCATCGCAACTGTAAAGGGTATCGCCTTGAATCCTGTTTTAGCAATGACAGTATTAGGAATAATAGGCAACTTGATCTTCAGCCATTCAATACCAGCAATCCTCTCCGCCATCCTGGAAATCTTTGGAAATGCATTCTCTGCAAGCGCCCTCTTTCTCCTAGGCTTGATGATGGTGGGAAAGATCCACACATTACGTGGAATTGCCCTACTTATACCTGGAATTTTGATTTCTGTAAAACTTCTTGTTTTACCATTGGTCATAAGAGAATCGGTCATTCTTCTGAATGCTGGCATTAATTGCACGGATACCAACGATCTGAGTACCTATGGTTTTCTCTATGGAACTATTCCAACTGCTCCAGCACTATTCGTCTTCACTTTGCGTTATAACGTGGACATCGACCTCATTGCATCTGCAATGGTCGCCTGCACGTTCCTCTCAGCACCGCTGATGTTTATTTCTGCAAAGATGATCGACGCTGTCAGTTCTGGAATTTCTCCACAAGACTATGCTAAGCAATTGAACGCCTTCTCCTTCGATACCAGTGCAGCAGCTGCTGCTGCTTGTATCTGGTTGCTCATTTGCTTCTTGGCTTTAGGTGGAAAAAAGTACAAGAGACTTACTCATCGGTGCACTTTGTGTATTGTTATTGCACAGGTAACTTAAGATTATTCCTTTTTCTTTATTGAAGTGCAAAGTAATAATAGCAACTTTAGGAGAATATAACTTGGAGATTCCTTCTTGATTTAGCTCGCAAGTGCGATTGGGGTGATAATTTGGACAAAGATGGATACTTCCAACGTTGGTGACTTACTTTGGTAATTGAAAGATCATATAAATTCATCTTAATATCAAGTTAACAAATCTATTGATTTATTCATTTGTCCAGGTATGTCCAATTTGTCTTGATCGTCGTTGGAGTATATGCAAGTCGATTTTGGACTGCTGTGCTGGCAGCAACTATTTTATTTCTGAGTTCACGAACAGAAGATGTTGTTGAAAATGTTCAAAAATGGTGTTTTCCCATTGCTTGGGGGTAAGTAGCAAAATTATTTACATAATATTTTTAAGCAAAATATCATACGTTGTACTTTGATTTAAATATGTTTTTTTTTACAGCGGTCCTCTTTTAATTGTATCAATAATGTGCCTGTTCGCCAGTCCAGAAAAATCATTAGAAATTGACCGTAGGAATCCGAATTTTCAATTAGGAAGCACACAAGCAGCAACCTCAATGCTTGTTTTAATATTCTGTTTTGTTGGTAAATAATATCTGCTATCTAATACTGTGATAATTAATATCCATGCATATCTTTCAGTTAATATACATTTTAAACTTCACAGTAACTCTGGGCTGTCTTATCCTGCAACAAAGATATCAGCGTAGAACTAATATTGTTGGTTATTCAACATTGCCCGATGCTCCACTTATTCCTGAACCAACAAACACGAATAGGAACGTAAGAGATGTGGAGGACCTGGTTTCTTCTACTGCACTCCCGTGCGAGTTTGATTGTTCAAATGGGTCTTGCACGGCTAACGAAGAACAACCTCCTCATCGTCAAAATTCAGAATATGATTCCAGTGCAAATAGACCAGAATCTGATGATCTTCAAGTACTTCGACATCAGGTCCTCCTGATCTTGTTGTTGTGTTCTATGTTTATTGTGAGTAACTGTTATACAGAACTTATTAATTCAACAGCATAAATATAACTCAGCAATAATTAAATTTGTTCATTCTATTTGATCAGGGATTGGTTTTATCAATTGGAACGTTGCTCTTGGAGCAAATGACTGGAATTTACGCCGAACTAGCTTTCCTGGATGTCGCATTGAATTTTGGACAATCATTAATAGCGTTTGCTATTTTTGGATTGGACCCTGGTCTAGGAGTCTTAGGTTGCTGGTTGCGTAAAGTCTGTCGCACCTGGTGTGCAGGTAAATTATGCAAACTGGCGATGTAAGATAACAATTATTACATATATTTTTGTCTGTAGCCAAAGAAATTGAACTACCAGAAGAAGTGGATTTAAGTCCAGAGGCTAGAATGATCAGAGAACAATTTGCCAGATGTCACTTGGCAGAATGTCGGGCAAGGATTTCTATGTGTCGCAGAAGACTTCTTCAAGTTTATGAAGGTGTCTTTACCGGTAAAGGTCTAGTTGATTGGCTTATAGAAGCCAACGTAGCGCGTGATCGAGAGGAAGCTGTACGTTACGGTCGTTGCCTACTGGACAGTAGAGTTCTTCGACACGTAGACGGTACTGAGCATTTTCAGGATAGAGATATCCTTTACACTTTCCGCACATAAATTATAATTACCTTACATGGCATTCACACTCAATTTTTACTATTTTATTTATTTGACAAAAATTAGATTCAAGAAATTATTAGATTATTAATTCTCGATATAAGTTATCTGATAATAGCTAAATTAAGTGATTATCTCTTCCTATAACATATTTGGTGTTATTTTACGTTTAAATTATTTTTAGCTTTTATTTATTCCTAACAATTGCTATCAGGAGCTTAATCTCTGTGTTCGGTTTACAGCAAATCGATGCAGCCACTCGGTATGCTGTACCAGAGGCATAATTATTGTTTTTTTTTAATTTTTTATTATTATTAATAACAATTATTGTCTATTTCATAGTTCAACTAGAACAAATTGATATACATTTTAGTAATTGATAATTCCTATGTTGTGCCCTTTTCAGAACGGAATTTGAGTGAGCTCCCATTTTTTTATTAGATAAGCGATGGCTATGTTGTGAACAAATAAGGATATTTTTTTAAAGAACAATATAGGCTTCATACAGCTTGAGGATTATTATTTGAAAATGACTGTGATAAGTCAAAACCAATATGAACCGAGTGTATGAATTGTTTTATCATAGATCGATTTGTTTTGTTATTGGCGATTTTTGTTGTTGGCTATACATTTGGTGTGAAGATCCTCGAATTTCTCTTGTGATATGTAGCAAACATATATTTTCTTACGGACATGTACCAAAGATATGCAAGTATTGGAATGTAATATTTACATCATGAGTGATTAACTTATCATTATTATTATGTATATAGAAGTAATAAATACACGGCGATCAAAATATTCATCCTGTATTTAAAATCACTTCTTCGTGGGTTTATTATATTCTTAAATGAGACTATATTAGAAATCTAAGTCATCATCAGGATCTTCCTCATCGAGATCATCTACATCGTCAGGACTATATAATATTTTAGATTCATTTGTGGAAATTGTGTAAGGGAGTGGAGTTTTGTTACGTTGCTCCATCTCACGGGCATTCATTTCAATTCTAAAGGAAGCCAAGACTTTTACTGGTTCGTTATTGACTGGTTCTCCTTTCTGATTTACTTCAAGCTTCTCCGACGAAATAATATAACTTGAAATATTTTGATTTACAAGTTCATTTTGATGTAAAATACTACCACCTGGCTTTCTATGTATAATTGATGCCTCGTACATGAAATTTCTTTCCAGTTGAACTCGTAGACTCTTTTTTAACTTGACGTAAGAAGTACCAAGAGTCTCGATAGAAGGGATTTTCTTAAGAGTAAAGTCTCGTCGGTTGATACAAATTAATTGACGACAATTTTGACCAAGTTTAGAGATAAATTGGCATGCTTGAGACAAACCAATGTGAAAAACTAGAGAACTAAGACAATCTAAAATCAGTATAGCATTGGCTTTTGATGGTTCAAGAAAGGACGAAAGTTTTTTCAGTGTTGTTGTGTCTGATGGTAACTCACTCCAGTCAATACTGTATAAATCGTGAATATGCACGTTTTTCAAGGGCTCTGGACAATTATTATAGGCACGCTTTGGTCGTGACAGAGACAGTAATTCGATGGGACAATTAGAATTTTTTTCTTCAAGGATTTGCAGCCAACCATTTAGTAAAATTTCAGCATACATCGCGTCAACATCTAAAACATTAATGAATCACTTCATCTTAAAAATTATAATAGACGTGTAGCACATTAAAAAAAGTAAGGTTACATTCCTCTAAATGAATCAAATGAGATTATATCCTCAAAAAGTATACCTTCATCTATGACGATAAATTTAGCTCCTTCAAGAAGAGGTAAATTTTTAATTAATGCCATTAGCTTTATATTATTATTTTATACAATTATTTCAGGATAGCCTTGCAAAACTACGATAGGTTAACTGATCTGTCAAAGATAAACAGGATTTCAAAAATCATTGTATGTCCATATATACCTACATTCATTCTGGAGGTAAGCACCTATATTTGTGTTAGTCTCTTTAAATAATCTCTCATAATAAATAATGTGCAACGTTACTTAGTTGCATTAAAATATATGTATATTGTATTCTTTAGACGGAAAATATTGAAATAAATGCCAGTTTAAGACACATGTCTTGTATTTCCATGAATCTACATCCAATAATGTGGTCTTATCTATGATATACATGCAACAATATATCATGCAAATTTAACAAATACATTATTGTTCTACGATAACAAAGTACAAAATCATTGTCAATATTATTTGTATTATATAAGAAAATAAATGTTATAAGACAAAAATTTAATTAAAAACAGCAAATGATAGGGATTGATAATTGCAGATGATGAATGGTAGAATATATAATAAATCTATTTCTTGATTATCTTAATCTTGATTAACAATTCTTAAGAAGAGCAAAGGTTAATCTATGCGTTAACAAGGAATTAAAAGTACGAATGACACAGCACTGACACAGTCATTCACCCACAGTAATTCTTGGTGCATATCAGTGCAAATTCTGTAGACAGTGTATCTCTACGAGGAAAGAATTTAAATTGTATGTAATTTTGTTTGAATGATTTTGCTTCAAACATCAGTATTCCATGAAATTTATACGTTCATCGCACGTCACGTGCTATTGACAATGTTAAACTGAATAGAATGTTAAACAAGAAAATAATTATTGCAAATCATACGTTTACATAAATCGTATTATGTTTTATGCATATATGCGACGAAAGCGTCAATAACTTTGGAATAATATAAATTAAACATATCCTTCCTCTCTCTTTGTATTGCCTCAGATCTCGTTACGTAGCATTATTTACAAAATATTCTAGCGTAGCGTTTAGTATCGCTAGGAACTCCAGATTGGTCCAGACTGGTCCAGACACACAAGCAAATAAAGACGCTATAATGAACAAAGTTTATAAACTCGTTATACTAATGACATTTGAGGAATGATTTTGCGAAGATATTGTTGCAGCTTACGCAATATGAAGGGAATCAAGGCAGAAGAAATTATAGGTGATTTGCCCACGGGACCTTTGGATAATTATAGGAAGCGGGCTAGCTTCAATTGGAAATTATTGAGATACAATTTATATGGAGAGGATCAACTCTTATTCCAGGTTATACACATTAATTCATTAACTTTTACTTTGCTTCTCTTTTTTTTCTATTCTGAAATTGAAAATTGTGTCAATGTGTTCACAGGAAAAATTATGGAATTTGTTCAAAGTTTCGTCAGTGTTTCAAAGTTCAAGAAAAACTGTACCTGTAGATGAGCAACGGAGGCAAACTATTTTGCAAATGCGTACTTTATTAACAAGTGATATTTTGGTAAATATGATTGTATTGCGATATTGCTTTATTTAGTAATTACAGACTCAATAACAAAATCTGCGTAAGAGATTGCCATGCAATTATCTGTGAAGTTTTATATTTATACAATTTTATGCAGCCATATGAACATCCACATTGGCTCAATGCAATTTTGTTCTCTAATCCATCTCTCACAATAAAAACTGGTATTACATTCGGTATGGTAGTGAATACTATGATGGCATTGGGTACCGAACAACATGGAGATATCATTGAAAAGCTACAAGATGGTCGAGTGAGTATACCTTGATTGTAACATCAATAATTTGAATTCATTACTCTGAAATTTTTAGTACACTGGTTGTTTTGCACTAACGGAAGTTGCACATGGTTCTGATGTCAGAGGTATGAAAACCACAGCAACTTATGATCCAAACACAAAGAGTTTTATTCTTCACTCGGAGAACTTCAAAGCAGCAAAATGTTGGGTCGGAGGTCTTGGTAATTATTGTTAATTTTCTTTGCAGACTTGTATAAAAAGTTTAAATTAAACAAGAAGTTCAAAGCTATTAGGATATACTACGCTTTCAGGTCAAACGTCAACGCACGCAATGGTCTTTGCTCAACTAATTACTCCTGATAAAAAAAACAGAGGATTACATTCGTTTATCGTTCCAATTCGCGATCCGGAAACTCTCTTACCATATCCAAGAGTAACGGTTGGAGATTTAGGTGAGAAGATTGGTTTAAACGGGATAGACAATGGATTTGTGATGTTTCACAAGTACCGCATTCCACGTATAAATTTACTTAATAAAACTGGAGATGTGACAGAGGATGGCAAGTACGTTTCTCGTCTGAAAAAGGAGAGTCAACGGTTAGGTAAGAAATTCCGTAATCAAAAATAGATTACGACAGTAATAAATAATTATAGGATTCATTAGGTGCATCACTTGGTGCCTTATCAATGGGCCGTGTCAATATCACGAGTGTTTGTACCAAATACATATCACTTGCCATTGTCATTGCCATTCGATATTGTGCCGTTAGGAAACAGTTTGGACCTTCGGTGGAAGAAGAATGGCCAGTAATTGAATATCAAGTGCAGGTACAATGTGAAAATTATCAGTTATAAACTTCAGCACATAACTCTGTTGTGTCTGTTTTCAGCAATGGCGACTGTTTCCTCATCTAGCAACCACATATGTAATGACGATATTCTCTGAGATATATGTAAGCAAACTAAGAAACTTTCAGATCTCATTATTAACATCAGAAAAACGTGAATTAGTCAGCGCCGAGGGTATGGAATTTCACGCACTGTCATCTGCTGTGAAACCACTATGTTCTTGGATGACGCGTGATGCGATTCAAGATTGCAGAGAAGCCTGTGGTGGTCATGGTTACCTTGCAGGTATCATTGATATATTTTTTCAAAATTGTTACAAAAATTTCTCACCATTTTTAATACGTTTAGTCAATATTGGTTTCAGTATCACGCTTGGGACAATTAAGAGCTGACAACGATCCGAATTGCACATACGAGGGGGAGAACAATGTACTCATTCAACAAGCTAGTAATTGGCTACTAGGTCTCTGGTCGAATATTCTCGAAGGAAAAGAAATTTCATCCCCGGTTGGGTCTGCGAGCTTCCTAACAGACGGACAAAATATTCTTCAGTTGAAATTTAATCATACAACGATCGACGAAATATTAGCGCCTGAAAGTATGTATCTATTTTATTTTGGTTAGGATGAGTCCTATTTAACTATTATATTATCATGATTTAGATTTACTCACAATGTTCAAGTGGCTGATCTGTTATTACTTGAAGAAAACTCATCGACAAGTGGTATTCTTGAAGAAAAATGGAGAGAGTGATTTTTCGAGCAGAAATAATTCTCAAGTATTCCTTGCTCGTACTCTTGCTCTTGTGTACGCAGAGGTATAATACAATATCAAATTACATAAAAAAAGAAATACTATTAATTACATTTTACAGCACGCTCTGATGAAAACTTTCCTGGATCATTTGCAAGAGTCTATGTGGAGTAGCGAGGAGAAATCTGTTCTGACTAAATTAGGTTCACTTTATGCCGCTACTTGTTTGGAGAAGAGACTCGGCGATTTATATGCTGGTGGTTATGCATCAACCAGTGACGGTATCGACACTTTATTACGGGAAGGAATTATAACCTTGTGCAAAGACTTATTGAACGAAGCGGTGGCACTGGTTGACGTTCTTGCACCACCTGATTTTATCGTTAACTCTCCTCTCGGCTTCTCTGACGGCGAGGTAATTTAATTTTGTTAATAACAGTCTAATAATAGCAAAAATGAATTTATAAATCGTATTACAGGTATACAAGCATATGGAACAATGGATTTTACAAAATCCAAAAAACTTAGAGCGACCATCCTGGTGGCGTGAAGCATTACTATCTAAATTGTGATAAAAATGGTATGTCAAATGAATATTTACATATCCGGTGCAATACATTATTTTATACTTAATATAAGTACGTATGTTTTTATGTGCACTTTACATGCATTACGGTGGAAAATATTTTTATAATATGTACGAGTTACGCGAATCGAACGATTTACAATTGTTATGTATATAATTAATAAATATACTGTTGGTTCTCATATTCGTTTGTAGATTTCAGAGAAACTTTAACACCTTTACTCTGTCAAATGTATTTTCTTTTATGTTCAATAGTATAAAGTTGAACTAATTAATAATTTATGTTTGAATATTCTACTTCATTAAAGTTCTGTATGTATATTGTTCTTTGCATAAATACTGTCACTTTCAGCAAACCACTGTTCATAAACCTTTATGGGATCAATCATCCAAAATTTATGAAATGATACAGGCTCGTTAGAAGCAAGATAAGCCAGGGAATAATCCAGTGGTCTTGCCTGAGACAAAAATATATACAGAATATAACAAACAGTGTTAGTATTCTAAATACTATATATTCTAAATCTAATATAGATATCATTAGAGATTTAGTGTACCTGATGAAACATGGAGCAATGCGTTGGTTTTATACCAAGCCGAGAAATGCATATCCCAAAGATAAACATGTCATCTGGAGATGATGGGGATGGACAGTGACATAATCCTGACTCTAATATTTGTTGAACAATAGAAGCTGATAATGCTAAACCAGCTCCACCAGTTAGATAGTCATATCCCTGTGCATTATGCCACATTCGAAAACCATATCG
Source organism: Trachelus troglodyta (assembly GCA_030142635.1). NCBI lineage: Eukaryota > Metazoa > Arthropoda > Insecta > Hymenoptera > Cephidae > Trachelus > Trachelus troglodyta. The sequence continues at coordinate 72,944 of JARQTJ010000782.1, forward strand.
CTCTCCCAAGGCAATAGGATTGGCAGGATTATAACAAGTCAAGAGGCGCAGTAAGCGCGCTAACCTGTTATAAATGTAAATAATATTTGAATGGGTAAGTTATTTAAAATATTTGAAAACGTTATAGGGCTCATAACTTGCCCGAGTATTGTATCGTCATCAGTAATAATCAACCAGTCAAGATTTTGTTTTTGCATTAACTTGTGAGCAATTTCCAGTATTGCAAATGTTTTTGCACAATGCCCTTGTTCTGTATTAGGCACCACGTATGCATCAGGCAGATTTTTATCTATATTAAGCAATAACAAGGCTATGAAAACTTATAATGAAAAGTATTGTACTAATTTCTCTTTTATTTAAAGTATTGTTCACACCTGTTTTGTCAGTAAAATATCCAATATTACTAGCATACTTTCCCCAGGTCTCTTTGATAATTGGAATTCTCTCTAAGTGATATTTGCTGCAGGTTTTTACAGCTATAAATACTTTCTCCCGAGGTACTGGATTTGTCTATTATATCAATATACTGATTAATATAGCTCCAAGAATATTTGGAAAATAAAAAGCCCTTTTATTTAAACTTACACAGGAATGAAAGTATCGAGGATATGTGGCACAATCCGTACTAGATACTACACAAAGTTCAGGAGCATGGATTAGTCTCTTTTTATTTGAGCTTAATATAAAACTGGCAAATTCATATGAGGCATCTATTGAAAAGTCATTATTTGGACCCTCTCCTTTCACAATTTTGTTTGCCAGGCTGGATGAGGAAATCAGTTCATTAATTTTTTATACTGTTCATGCATTCTTATTGTACTGTAGGATGAAGACTTGATTCATTAAAAAATATACCTATGAACAAGTTTAGCTGATATGGCAAAACCTGAAGCAACATTTGGATATTTAAATTTCTTTCTGTGTTCTGCAAAATGATGTATTATTGTTGGTTCGCGGTCATAAAGTGCATGACCAAGCCACTGTTCCTTAGTAGGTATTTAAACAAATCATCTTATTAGATTTTGATTAAACTGACCTATTACTACAATATGTCTCCACTTACTTGTGTATAGTTAAATGACGAAAGAAAATTGATCAGAAGAGGTAGTCTAATAACTGTATTATCTTCACAAAAGAAAAACCATTTACTTTGTGAATATTGCGCAATCAGATATGGTAATAATGGTACAAGTGTCCATGAACCTTTAATATCTAATTTATGTGTTAATATCACATTTGGGATTCCCTATACAATCATTAAATATATCATTAATGCAATTAGTTAATATTTATATTTAATGCTATAGTAAATTATATATTGTCATGATAATGAACTGAACCATTTACTAAGAAAAGTATGCTATAATCATTGTATATAATTTATAAGACACCATTACTATGAATATTATAAGATTAAATTACACATTAAGCATTTCCCATGCAAAGATACATACTTTATCCATAGATCTCGCTTGCTCTTGGATATCACTTTTCAACAAATCTGCATGAGCAACATGATAGCCTTCTGATTGGCTGAGTATTATTATTGTTAATTCATGTGGATCTAAAATAAAAAAAAACCACAGTCAATTAAATTGAATATTTTATCAATTAAATGATTATACAGTAATTTTTTATAAGTTATTATTTTTATAATTATTTATTATAAATTAACTTTTTTGTATTTTTCTTTACCTAAGGCACTTGCAACTGAAAGCATTAATGCAATAATTCTGATGGAATGTAATAGGCTAAATGATTTCATCATTATACTGATAGTATCTGCAACAAGAAAAATATTTCCTATAAAATTGTGGTCAAAAGTATCCTATAATTGTATAATTATTACTTACAATTAAATAAATAACATCTGACATTAATTTAAATACGTATTACACCAATGTTTCATGCAAGTAACCTATTAAATGTTATGTCAAAACAAATATATATTCTATACATCTCTTTACAGTAGAACGCAAATTAAATTATAAACAAGGATAAAGTACCTTCTATTTAAAATCATGAGAAATATTGAGTAAATCAACTTGGTTCAGCTCTACCTGCATAATAATCGGTATCCGTTAATACACTACAGTCAAAAAATTGAGTATACCGCAATCCGTATAGGACTATGCTATACCTATACATATCCATTTGCTATACGAAAAAAGCAACAAGTTTATCCATATTTATACAAGAAGAAGAATGGAAGAATTAACAGTCTAATATTTTGTATCTGAGAAGCCATGCATAACTTTCCACTCAGTGAATCATCGTCAATCATCATTGAAATGTTTGATTTAGTTTAAATGATTAAAAATAAAGAACCGGATCTGATGTCCAACAATGACCAAATGACCTTGAGAACTTCACGCCGTCATTCAAATGCACAACAAATGAATATAATAAATTATCTTCTGACGAAGATACACTCAAAATATATTTTCGTAATTATTTATTATAATTTTTAAAAACTTATTATTCAAAAAGGTTGTCGTTTAATAGAGATCAATTAAAATTTGGATAGATATATTGACTTCCTACTACCTCCAACTATTATTTCGTCGCCATTCTAGCGACGAGATTTGCGACTGTGGTCGGCCGCGATTAAATCGTCGTTTACGACGAAAGGGAGGAAATCCTCTCCCTAGGAAGTATTTTCTTCGTGTGTTCTCTACGCCGTAGCAGCTGTACCGTGAGCATAAGGCTATCGACTTCGACAGAGGTCTTATACTTTGGAACTGACGAACATGGCTTATTGAAAAGATGAAGGGCCTGCAGAAAGATATCGTTTCTCCATACGGAGGAGACCACATCTCTACCAACGTCAACAATTTCGGCAATCTCAGCCGACCTAACTATGGAGAAGAAGTCTCGTTTCCCGCAGTCTTCCGTCAAGGGAGCTGCTGGTGATGCCAAGAAGAATCAAGGTGCGGTCACGTGTCCTTCATATTTTCTCTGTGTCATCTTATCTTTAAATGTATTCCACGTATTCTAATCAAGACTCACGTGTACGCAGTGGCGGGATCGATTCATGAGAATATATATGTTAACGAGAACTTCATGAATCAAATATTTCATTTTTATTTTGAACGAAGTATATTAACTCAAATTTTAGAGAAAGACGAGGGACGATTTTCCATTTTTTCAATTTTATTACAGATGTTGTCAACGGAAAGCTCTTTCCCAAAACTTCGAAAAGGCGAGAACCAGCTAGTACGAGCAACCTTCCAAAATATGAACAATCTAGGAAATCCAGTACACAGAAAGGAAAAAGTTTTGATAAGAGACCAAAACCTAAAGGACAATATCATGGCGGTCCAAAGGAGGATACCAAGGTGATTGGCCGAGTTAAATACAATGATAGATTTTTGGTAATAGCAATATTCACTCAATACATTGAATTGTAAATAGGTAGTGCAGGAAGAGGCAGCTGAGCTAGGCTCAGTGATGGTCCAAGGAAGTAAGAAGCAGAACTTGAATCATCTGCTTAATTTTCATTACACACCACGTGATGTGCAAAGTGGTTCTGATGGGTGGAATTGTGGAAGATCATCGCATACCAAATACAGTAACAATACAAATCGCTGGCTTCCACCCATACAACGTCATAAATACAACAAGGAGCAGTTTTTACAAGCCAAGTGAGTTGCCATGAATTTTTAAAATCATAAAGCTCTATATAACCTTTATTGACTAGTGTCACAAACAAACACTTCGTTACAGCTGTCAGTTTGTTGTAACTGCCAATGGTGACTATTCAGCCTATCTTGCCAATCCTGATACTTTAGTTGATTGGAACCTGATAGAACAAATCGTAAGTATCACAAATCTAAAAGTTCCACAACTATTATCATATCTTGAATACGTTAGAATACCTTATTTCCACATATTGCAGAGGGTTCATAGTTTGGAAAGTTTGGCTTGTCCCATCTGTTTGTGTATGCCAGTTGCTGGTAAAATGACACGATGTGGTCACGTCTATTGTTGGCCCTGTATTCTTCATTACTTGGCACTCTCTGATAAGCCTTGGCGCAAGTGTCCAATTTGCTACGAGTCCATTCATAAATCTGACTTGAAAAGGTACTCATAGTTACATTGTATCATTTCACTTATCTTATTCACGTTTGCGTTTTGTTCTATTTAGCGTCGTAGAAATTACGCAAACTGCACTAAACGTAGGAGACACTGTCACCTTGCGTCTAATGCGTCGAGAAAGAGGTTCCCTCCTGGCTATGCCTGTGGAAGAAACAGAATCCTTTATTCCTACAACCTTCTTCTCACTGAGTGAAAACACCCGCGGATCCGTATATTCAAAACTGTTATTTGCGAATAATAATAATGTAAGTTCGATTTGATCGCCGTGATATATATGTTGAATGGTTATGATTTTGATCGAATTGATTTAAGAAATAATAATCTCTTCAGATAATGGATATTATTGAATATGAACGTGTCCAATTGAGTTCTGAATTAATGGAGGATCTACATTCACCTGAGAATTGTTTCATTGAGCAAGCTTTGAATGAACTAAGTGTTAGGAAGAAGCAAATTTTGCAGGAAGTGGGTATAGTGCAAGCGCGTGTATACTTTGAAAATTGACAACAGTATCGTGATCAGTAACAAAACTGTATTATTCAGGTCGAGAGTAAATTAGAAAAACTGGTTGAGGACCAGACAGCTAAAAGAATTCCTGTGGTAGAAGATCGTAATGCAAATTCTCAGGATTTTCAAGATTCTCAAACTCATAAACACGATGGAAGTACTACTACACCATTACCAGAAGATGATCAAAAATTGCTTGGGCTCCATTCAAAGTCATCTGTCAGTAACGTGGCGAGCGGTTCAGACTCTCCCATGACTCCAAATAAATTCTTTTATTTCTATCAAGGTAAATTTTTACAAGCTGTTACGCTGTACTTTTGTACGTCATGATCATCTTTGTAACATTTTATAATAGCCGAGGATGGACAACATGTGTACCTTCACGCTATGAACGTGAAGATGTTGGAATTACAATATGGAAATTTAGAGCATTGTCCTCGGAGTATAATTGGGAAAATTGTGGAAAAGGAAGCTGGCAGCATCACTGAAGACTTGCGACGTCGTTTGCGATATCTCTGCCACTTGCCAATCACTTGTCAAATTGAAATTGCTGAAATCGAACTAAAACCGCCTATCGTGTCTAAAGAAGTCATTCAATTTTTTCATGGTACTAGGAATACTATTCATTCAGAAAATTTCTCAATGACCTTTCATTTGTAACAATAATTCTGAAACTCAGATCAACTGGAAACGCGGCAAAAAAGACGTCGTCGTAGGGAACGCGAGGAAAAGAAGCGAGAAAGAAAAATCACAGAGGAAGAGAATCGTCGGATGGGAAAATTTCCAACTCCTAATGTCCACATAGAATCCCATCGACATTTTCCCGAATGGCTGCCAGAAAGTCAGACACCAGGGTGAGTATAATACAAATTTCCTAGTTGATTAATATTTGTCTGTAGGTCATTAATAAGTTACCGTGTTTTCTTTATTAACTATGTATTTAGAATTGGAATACTATCTCCTCCGGAATCCACAACAACGTCCAGTGTAGCTAGCAGCCCTTCAGTAAACACTTTGGATGAATTAACATTGATTTCTGAAGAACCAAACATCTGGCCTGCAAATACTAACGACCAAGGACTTTCTTTTGCTGAGATGCTACGCAATCCTATAACACGCTCAGCATCCCATAGTGCGTGGGCAACCGCAGGGACATCTTATTCCTCACAGCAGTCCCGTTCCAGTGCTCCTGTAAGAATTCGTAAAGCATCTGATAGTGACCCTGAGGCTGAAGGTTACATTTCAGCACCTTCCTACAATCAAAGCTTTGGAGATGCTTTAGCTCAGGCATTGGAGCAGTCAGAGTTGTTGGATGGAGGTATTATATTTGTATTGATAGTTCAGTTTTCGTTTCGGAGAAACTAAAAGTTGTAAATGTATTTCCAGGAGAAAAGATCGATAATACTAAATCCAGCGGCAAGAAGAAGAAGAAGAAAGGCAAACCTACTGTACTCTTCGCAACTAGCATGGCTCGCGCACCTTAGTTGGGAATATGTGTGTAGTAATATTTTCGCTTGGCAATTCTTAATGTAAACACTATTTTCATTGTCTTTTTTTTCTTATGCATATATAAGATAGATTCAATATGAGTTAAAATTTTACTTTAGTAGAAAATTTGTTTAAGTCAACTCATGTAACTATTACAACGTGATAAATGCATTACTATTGTGTTGTGTATTAAATGATTACGAGCAAATCATTTTTGTTGTACACTTACGAGCCTATTCTGTTTGCGAATAAAATTTAATTTCAAAAGTCAACCAACCTCTAATTAATTTAATTCTGTATCTTGTATATAAATAGATAAACGCAATTTATCAGTTTGAACAACAATTTTTATGAAGATTACATTAGCGGTACATACATAATATGGACCGTGGTATCTTAGTTCACAGTGCAACGAGTGATTGCCGATTTATCGCATTACTATACAAAGTATTTCTTCACGTAATACTTCCATAATTGTGTATATGCATATTCAGTCAGCAATTCGCGGAATGGGATGTAGATTATGCAACCGCAATACCAGCTGGTAAAAATATTTTCAGGTGAAACAGCTTGAACATTCCAGACGCTTCTAGTCTGCTTTTCTTATCCATATAAGCGAGTTGCGCCGTCGCGCAAGGGTTTGTCCGTGAGGTGTATGTGGACAATATACATATAGATAATGTACATTGTTTTACTTCAAGATTACTTCTAAATTGTTTAATTAACCTGGTTGCAACAGAGTTTGCAATTTTCATAGGAAAATGTTTCTTGAATACGATCCTGAACCAGTGACACGGGAGCGATATTGTGCGTGCATAGAAAATGAGTGCCATTGCGAAGAACAGAATGGTAACGATTGCGTGTAATTTAATCTCATATTTATATATCTCTTGGGAAGTTCCGTTAACAATATGTTCATTTTTATTTGTGTAGTTTATGAGTGGGCATGGGATGATAAATTAGCTACTGCTGATTTACAATTAACGGATCGTAATTTGGAGGTTAAATTTCATCCTGGATATAGTACTGGGACAGCTGCTGTGAGAGGTACTACTAGTTTGGCGAAAGGTAGACATCACTATTGGGAGGTCAAGATGATTACTCCAGTTTATGGTACCGATGTGGTATGCATGATTTGTATTTGTAATGGTTTCCATGCTAGATTAAACGTATCAAATAATATTGAATACATTTATTGTTTTTATGCAGATGGTGGGAATGGGTACCCATAAAGTCACTCTAGATAGTGCCAGCTTAAAGTTTTGCTCATTGTTAGGACTGGACCGTGAATCCTGGGGTTTTTCTTATAAGGGATACTTGCAACATGCAGGAGAAATACGTAATTATGCTCCAGGTTTTAGTTATGGGAGTCTGGTAGGTGTGCATTTGGATACTTGGAGAGGAACATTACAGTTTTTTCACAACAGAAAACCACTTGGTATGCTTCTTTTCATAGTTAAGCATAACTATGATTGTTTGATAAAACTATTAGTCATATTTGCCTGTTATATTGCAAACAGGAATAGCATTTACTGGATTAAGGGATTTGGAATTGTACCCTATGATAAGTTCAACAGCAGCTAAAAGTAGAGTGCGGATAACATATAGCTGTTCAGAGCCAGCTTCATTACAAATGGCTAGTTTGTCTGTTATGTTTTCTCTACATAAAACATACCTTGCAGAAGCTTTTCCAGGTTTAAAGCATATTACACGAAGTATATTTGCAGATGTACTGCAAAAAGATAATGGCAAGTATACTCATAGAATATTTCATCTTGATAATGTCTGTAATTAAACCACTTGTCCTAACTTAAGTTTTTTTTTTATGAAGACAACATAGATGAAAATGAACTGCCTCAGGAATTTATGATTTTGGACGACTTTGACATAGCATTAGTAGGATTTCCTAAAGGAGGCAGAAGTGTATCAAGATTACATAGTGAAGTAAATGCTACGCTAAATAGCAATCCTCTATGATCATCAAACTATTAGTAATTAAAGATGACCTGCCATTCGTGGAAGATATAAAATTCATTATGGCATAAAATTCTTTTTATATTTTTTACTTTGCTGTAATGTTTTATCGAAACGTGTACGTTCTATCATTTTATAAGGTTTTCGTCTGTATGTGGTGTTTAGAACATTTGTTTCTACATGATTACATTGTAAATATTACTCATAAAAAACGATCATATGATACATCTTTTCAACCATAAGTTATGTTGGTGTAATTTTATTTGATAAAAAAATGTAATACAACGTGCGAATCTTGAACATCATAAAGATTAAAAATTATTTTAATATCATTTTCGTTTACTTTTTCTTTTGACAATATTCCTCTCAGAATTGCCACGCTTGTGTGCGGTTAAAATACGGGGTTCGCTATTTATTTTAGCACAAAATACAACAGCTTGAGCCCAACCAGCTAATGGGCCCCATAGTTGTCGCAAATGATCGCTTACTTCTTTGTGTACCTTGGGAGTGACAGTTTTTTGCCTTTCCAGGTGAGGTAAGTAGTTTGCTTGTGCCACTTGAAAAATATGAGTATCTACTGGAATAGCTTCTAAATGACCAAGTGACATTAGACAAACACAATCTGCAACCTTTGGTCCAACTCCTGGCAATGATAAAAGTTGTTCTCTGGCTTCGGTATAGGAAATATTATTCTCTTTACACAATTGCATTAACCATTTTCGACCACCTACTTCCATTAGTCGTTTGGCAGTATTTGCTATGTAAGCAGCACGATATCCAAAGTTTTCCTTTCTTAAAGTTAACTCCACTTTTTCATTTGTTAAAGATTCTATAGTGGGAAAATCATAATACTCTTTACCATCAACTTCACATAATTTCTTGCCAAAGAAACGACACAATTTTTCTACCATGCTTGATATACTGAAAACAAATCAAATACTGTTGAAGAAGAATTAATATACTTAACATACAAAGAGGCCTAAACAATTACCGGATAATATTGTTATTTGAACTGCATATAAAACAAAAGATATTCTCGACAGGATCTTGTTTTAAAATTCTAACTCCTTCCACAGTTTTACATGATTTTTTAAAATTCTTATCCGAAGTTGACCATTTTATCAGGTTTTCTTCCAAAGAAAATTCAAGATGAAAGTACTCCCAAAGTATTGTCTCATAATTTATGTCTTCCCTCACTGGACCATGAACCGTATAAGTAATGTAATTTTCATCTTGGGAGAGAGTCCAAACGTGCCCTGCAAACACTCCTCTGAATTCCTCACCACCTTTATATGCCAGCCATCTGTAAAATTAAAAAAAAAGTTACATTGATCTTGAGCAACAAAACTTTGTATTCCCAAGGGAGTGTTACAAGAATTCCCGCCTTTTTTAGAAATCTACCTTTACAATGTAAATATCAATTTGTTGGTTATGTCACCGATTAATCTACTTAACGATAATGCGTACAAATAATTTACCTGAAACTTTGTCCACCATTCAAAGTAATTCCGAGGCCCAATTCTTTACTCGTGCAGGCAATCTTACCAGTTCTAATTTGTTCAATATTTTTCGTCATCTTCATACACATTGAACGTATATTAAATAAAATCCTGGGCACAATAGCAAACTTATAAAAAATTTTCAACATGCGAACTAAGATAATGCATTCTACTAGAAGAAAAAGGAGCAAACAACTTGTTTCATTAAGTTTAAACAAAAATTTACTACCGCCTTCGATACCTGAATCCCACAAGTTGTAATCAGTCTGCGCACTGGACCTGCGCCGACACAATAATATATACTTAATAAATGTTGTAAAGAATAAAAGAGAGTGTGAATATTTCATTTTATTACTTTATTCACATAATATATTAAAATGAACTATTATTGTAGACATGTCTTCTCTTATAAGTTACTTTACATATATACAGTAACGCACTGACAGTATAAGACATATGCGATTTCACTGACGCGCTTTCCTTAAATATTATTTTTATTCATTAAGTAACTTTACGGCTTATCAATACTAATATCGATTTTAAATTAGATTGCTTCTTTTAGACTATCAATATACTGTAAATTCTATTTCACTATACATACATTACATACATCATAGACCTACGCTAACTGCATATTAATACGATATTTTCGAGGAATCGAATATTATGATTATAATAGAATTTTCGATTAGTTTGTCGAATTTTTAAATTTTCCAAGGTTATTCAAATCCAATCGATTCTCTTAATTAATTTCGATGACTCCGAAGTACCGCTGGCTTTATGGTATGCCAATGGAATGCGAGTGACGAGTTTAGACATATTTTATAATACATTGAGGATTATCGGCCATTAATAACATTATTGTCAGCCTCTTATTGTCAGGACGTTATATTGAAATGAAGTTTTTAATTTTTAATTTTAAAAATTACATTACGATTAGATACGATTATTTCATTGGATGAGTCAATAAACTGATAATTTTACCTTGTTCTATCCGAGATATTGAAAGAGATTATTGAGTACGAATCAAACTACATTAAAAATGTTTTAACCATTTAAAAAAAAATTGAAATCTCAAAATCCAGCAAATATGATTGTTGGAAATTTTTGTGAGTTTCAACAGTGGCAAAGATTAGCCTTCATTCGTATCATTACGAAAATTTCAATACTATACATATCTACAAAAATACATGTATCTACGCAAAAATTCCAGGATCAAGCATTTCAATCACGTGACGTCATTTGATCGAGATTTATTTTTCGATTAATTTAATCAGATCTCGTGAAAATATTTCCTCGTTATTTTTAACCAACATTATAATCTCAACAAATTCTGATCATTGACTTTAAGTAATGGTGACGTAACTAATGTACTAAGAAAAGATTGACTAACGGGGCGTGACCCTGAAAAAGTGCATGTCTTTATCAGTTCAATTCTGTTTAATAGTCTGAGTACTATCACAAATTCGCTACGTATCTTCCTTACCTAAATTCTTTTTTCTACGAAATATCGACCAAACAGTTTTTATCGTGTACAAGTTTAGCGAGAAATTCCCAGATTTATACAGGCAAGCTGCGTTTTATGATTAGGGAAGACAACCAGCCAGTATCGCAAATGCCTCAAAAATAAATACATTACTTATTATAGACATTGCGTGTGAGATTATATTTGATTCACGGTATAATCCATATTGGAGAGCATTTAGTAGAAAGGGAGTATTGTCAATTTCAAAGAACCAATAGGGTTGTAAAATTCCATAGAAAATTCTTCTGGGAGAACAGTAATTTGATTGTCATAACCGATTGACGTATGAGCCGAAAACCATATGAAGAAAACCTTTCAAAACGTATTCATGTTTTCTATTGCAGATGCAATTAAAACGACTTCTTTCGTTATAATTACTTCAATATAAGTAAATTACGTCGTTATGACACTTGATGAGTTATCACGTCCCTGAGAGTAACTGACGTCCCCGACGTAAGGTGATTTACTCAAATATCTCATTGGCAAAGACGCTGATTCACAGGTTACCCGTGTTTCTCATCAATAAGAAATGTTGTCGCGTAGGTATGCCTGCTTTCGGTACACGTGATGTTCGCATTTTCCCCACCAGGATTGTTTCGTGCAAACTTTGTGCGGTTTCAGAACGAAGCACTTCGTCTGCACCACGTTGAAGAAGAGCTTTCCGATGAAATTTGCTGAGGAGGTGCCGGCCATCTTGAGACAAGTTCGAAAGCTGTGAAATGAAATACAATATAATTAAAAATATTTTCAAAGTGGATCACGTATAGTCTGTGCTTTCCATAATTTGGTTTTCAAACAAAAAGGAAAGCTAGACTGAAATGATTTCAAAAAATGATCCTTAACGATAATACACAATGAGTAATATTTAAACAAATAGATTATATCCCAATATAATTCTACCACGTCTCATTGTACAATGGAAGCTACGATACCATTCGTTTCCAGATGTTTCATGAATCATTAACACATAAATACCACCATAAACGAAATCAGGTCACAAGTGTAAAATCATAAGGAGTAAATGGCTGGTAAATATTTAAGCGTAATATACACCAAGTGTATATTAACGCAATTACAGCAACATCCACTTGATAAACTTCCTCTTTTCATGTCTTGCGCAACGTTACATAAAGCTGCTATCCTTTTCACAAGAAGCCTCAAAAGCAGTAAAACGTGCAAAAGAAATTCATATGCATCCACTAAGTAAAATAAGGAGAAAAAGAATGAAATAAAATATATGCACGACAGACGATCGAGTTGGATGCATCTTACCGCTCGTCGCAGGCGCAATGCATAATAGTAGAAATGCCCCAGTTGAACAGACCATAGCGAGATTCAAAAGCAGGAATGTAAAAAGGGCAAGCCGTATCGTGTCTTCGGCAGCAGGAATCAGCGGTACCAAAGCCGCCCAAGTTAGTATATTTGGTAGCGCGATGACCGCGGCCGCACCATTGGGTACCGGGTATCAAAAGGAGTTCCCGACGTCCGCGTCTCCCACGCCGTCTCCTGCGATTCCCATTGACAGCGCTCGTCAAGGTATGATAGTTCCTGGATTAATAATATTTTCGAAACCCGCACAATTGCGTATATGTCAATGAACTACGTAGTGACCCTGATAGCGTGAACTCCTTGCAACGGGTTGAGTGCTGCGTTTCTTAATGCGCATTACATGACAGCGATAAATGATGAATGGCCATGTACGCTGTGACAATGCGTGGCAATATAGTGACACACTGATATTGCGATAGTTAGAAGCGATTAGATTGTCAGAAGTGCAAACCAGCGACGGAGTAGACGTCGTATTCAGTCTGGCGGCGGCAGGGCGTCTCCTTATTGTTATATTGCTCTCAGCAGTTAGTATAAATTTTTGGATGACGGTTTGATCATTTCCTCCCACTGTATTCTTACCTCTGATCGCAACCACAATGGCTGAGTGTGAAGGGCATGTAGTTGAAGAGATTGAAGCGGAAAGAGAACGGTGGTATGGCTCTGTGACAGTGGTCGTGTCGTCGGCAACATCTGTCCAGGCTATCCAAACCACCGAGTTCCTTGTAGTTGGACGCAATCTGACGTGGACCGCACCATTTTGTTCCTGGAGCTATCATCATCTCCTGAAGGCTTCGTTTTGATCGCCTGCCAATTCCAACCACCATTTTCAGTGCTAAATGCGTGTTCTCAGTCTATACGACTCGAGGAGGGTACTGATGACCACAGTAAACTTCCGTGTAACTTGTGCTCTTGTACTTTTGATACTTTTATACCTTTGAGATACTTTTTTTTATGCATTTACGTATACCGTTTATCAATCCCTATTGATGTCCAATACGCCCTGCCATCCGCACTTAAGGAATTAATTGTGCGACCGCGTGGAAACACAGCACGCTTCCAGAGACAAGGGAGAAATGTTTATAGAATGAGTCCGAGCTTTTTGTAAGACTAGAGATAATTAAATCTCGTCTCAATCATTAAATACTTGTGAATACTTTCGTTACGAATAAAAGTACACAAATTGGAATTTTTAGGCTAACCCCACTGTCCTCCAAAGCCAAAGACAAGAGTCAGCGTTAAAATTGTTATAAAAGTAGTTAAAACTTTACGAAGATTAAATTTTTTTATTCAATAAAAAAAACTATCTATTGATTATTTAAGATTGAGCAAACTCGGTCTCCTCTATTCGCATAATCTCTAATCATTAATTCATATCGTCTCACCTATGATCCCGCATTATAAGTTCATTACGGCTTCTAGATCTCACGTGGTTACATCTATGATGTAATTCCGATACCGGCAGCAGCCAAGAAAGCTCTGCCGGTGTAGTCGAAGACCTCTTGTTGTCCTCGTCCTTCTCAAACACCACAATTCTTGCTTCGTCATCGTAATCATAGGAATGTAGCCCCGCCAAGCAAGCAGCCACTGTCTCACCCTCGGAAAAACCCTCCTCGATGCAATCGGTCAGGGTGCCACCCTCGTAAATTAACTGTAACTTTCGCCCGCTATCCTCCAACCAGACCTGTCTCAGTGCAACGTCCGTATCCCTAAAAGTAACGAAATAACACTGTTATACAAATAAGTTTAATAAATCTTCTAGAAATAATACGCAGCCAACAAGGACTCGCCACTGGATACGTCCTTCACGAGAATTCCCAGACGGCTAGCCAGAATATGCACTTTCATTGTTTTCCTACTACCAGCAGCATTCGTTGCTGAGTATTTGAATTGCCTCAGAACAGTCCTGGAGTACCTTTACCTAGCCACCTACCATCTTAGTCAAATTAAATAATATATACCAGAGATAACCTAGCAATACATTTCGTTCAAAAGGTGTCGTACGTATGTACATACATACAAAGCACTATTGTAGGTTAGAAAAATGCACTATTGTTTCTTATACCTTCCTTCCTTTCCTTATGGCTGTATCCCCAATGGGGGATATGTGCCAGTTGTTTCTTATACCTTTCACACGCTCTACCTAACCGTAGATAAAATAATTTACACTCGATTAAGCGATCCACACTGTATTAACCCAGCACTGAAAGAGTACCTAGTGCATGATCGATGTCCCTTTGTCGATAACGATCTCAGAGGGTATCCGTCACAGCAGTAAAAGCTTCGTATATCAGTGTTCATCGGTTACTCTATCGGTAAACGATACTAAGGAAGATAATATGGCTGCACCATCTCCATCTGGCAGAATACGTAATCACGACACTTTCGGTGCGCGAGCAGAAGGATTTTCTCTAGTTTAAGTGCAAAGTGACGCTTCGCGGTCCCGACATTCTACCGTATCCTCGTGGGAGTGTAACAGATGAGAGGCAGAGTAGTGGCCAGGACACGTCGGACTCTTGCCGATCCTAAATCCTTGCTTACTTAACTTGCCGCTTTTCGGCTTAAAACCTTCGCCGAGCTTAGCGGTCGCTGCAAAACTACGGAGGAGGTCGATGAGAGATTTTTACTCTTCTTATTTTCCTTTCTACTCGCTACTGTTTTTTTTCTTTTCTTTTATATATATGAACTTCTGTCTCGACCGTACGACGAATCAGCTCGCCTCGTGCGTCGCCACGCATACTTGCCGCGTTGCATGCCACGAGGAAAACCGGACCTGCAGTTTTCGACGGGACGCGTTTTTATTTGGGGAATTCGTACGGCCTTAATATTATGCATGCGATATTCGACCCTGTACAGGACAACTTTTTCTATTACGTATTTAAGAATACTTCTGTGATGCAATCTACGTTTGGCAATTATTTTTGCCCTTTGATTATTTATTCACCAAATCTTTGCGGGTTTGATTATGTAATATATGTATATAAATTTATACATAAGTTAATGTTTAATACATCGGAACGGATACCCAGACGCGATGTGGAACGTTTAAGAGTCGTGAGATGCCGAAGAATTTACGAGAGTTTTCACCCGCAGGGTTAAAAATGAAAAATAAGAAATTATCCTTTGAGAAAGTAGGTAAGAACGAGATCGTCTTCTTGTAAATTAGCAAATTGGATCGCGTGAAACTCTAGCGTGACATTTAAGTGGAAGCCTGAATTCTGATAACAGAATCAAGTTCATCGAATAATATCAAGGAGTGAAAATGTTTAAAAAATTATTTAAACAAATCGGTTACTGTGCCGGTAATACAAATTATAATTTTTTAAAATTTTCTTCAAGCCTGTGGAGTAAAGTATTCTGATATGCTCCATGAATCCTGATATCGCTTTGGGACACATACAAAGCTTTATGATTCAGAATTTCCAAAGCCAGAAGAAAGTGCCATGATAAAGCGGCATGACAATCGTTTCGTCCTCGCATTAAACTCTATCGAGTCTAAGGAAAAAAAAGGTCATCGGATATCGCCATAAACAAAATTTCCAAAATATTTAATAATAATCATCCAGGGACCTAAAACTTTTTCAACCAGTTGTAGTCAATCCAGCTGGGTACTGGCCATCGAATTGGTCACTAAGCAAACGCCATTATATTCGTTGAAATGGTTCGTGTAAACAAAACAGTTCCAACTGAACGCATTTGAAAGAGGCAACTTATGAAGAGTGGCGACATGAGCACAGAATAGAAATACTCAGTCAGTTTTCCACGTGTTGACAATACTCATTGGCATCCAAAGCTTTTCTGTACTATACACAATCTCCCGCAGTTTGGTAAACCGTTGGACGTTATTCGAATAATCGTCAAACATTTGTACAAGTAATTTCTATACGAAGGAAACGTGCAATGTGTTACAGACCCCCAGTCGACGATGGTCTCCCTTGCGCAGACTCCTGTCCACCTGGTGAACTTCTCCAATTCTCCGTCACGTAGTGTCCTGGTTACCGTAAATCCTCGCAATCCAGACGGAAGACTTCCGTCCGTAGAGTTTGTGAAGAAGTGAAGAGTATTGTCTTGCCGAAGAGCCGCGGCAAGCGGCAGCACCAAAAGGAGCTCCAACGCCAGCAGCATCGGGTCCAGTTTCGACTTTTTTCACCTTTCGGTCACTAAACACCAATATTTTTTGTTTCATAGAGATTTTCTCTCTATCACAATCTATCTATTCTTTCTATTCTTTACAGCAAATCGCGAATCCTTGCAGTACCGAGATAAATTCGGAATTCCTTGGTGTTTCGAGTTCCGGGATTTGCGGTGCAGTTGATAAGATAATAATGCGGTATCCACTCGGTTAACTTGCACCTTAGTATTATAAATTGCTCAATGCAGAATCTCAAGAATCGCGTATACTAATAGAACCGGTACAGGCTCTTACAATCGTGGTATTTAATGAACAAGAACGTCTTTTAATTGGTACAGCCTTGTGGATCGCGTTCAAGCATTTTGATTTCCTACGAGTAAATTCAAGCTAGATTTTACAGGCTTCATTTAATGAGCTAATATCGATCATAAAATATTAGATAAACTAGTTGTTTGTACATCCAAATTCCTATCAGAGAACTAGAAAGTCAGAAACGAAATATAAATATTAATCCACCACAACTGATTCACTAAATTTCTTTATTTGCTGTTATCTCACAAGATACCACACGTCTTTCAATTCCTCAGTGACGCGAGCTTACATACGTTTGACGATTACCTTTAAACCAAGACACGGTATCAGGAACTGCGTACGAACGCGCGAAAATCTCTTGTATGTCACGTGGAAAGGGGGCTTATCAATTCGCGCTAAACTTAAAGTACCACGAGACGTTTAGTAAGTCAATGTATTCAAGCAAAAAGACACCTCGAGGGCCAAGCGGCCGTAGAACTGGCGCGAGGCGACCGCGGTCCCCCTTTAAATACTCCGACGTCCCCGGTGCCGTCGGATTCACCTAACCCCCACCGTTCTTCTGCCACCAATGCTTCTCCACCACTGCCAAATCCGACCTCCTCTCTCACTCTCTCTTTTACTATCTTACTCTCTCACTCTACCCTTCACCTATCACCCTTCACCCTCCCGACCCGCTCATTCACCCCAAATCCAATCCCTCTCGTGGCATCCGAACGCTCCTGCACTCTTTGGCCAATGCCGGTGCATCAATCACTGGGTTACGCAGAAAATCGCGCGTTCTTCTCCATTGTATTGGATCACACGATATTATTCGCATAAATTTATTAGACCCTCTTCCATTACTCTGCACTTTTTATACCGATTTCTGGTTGTCCATGCACTTTTGTCTATCTTCTTTGACAATATTCTCTACACCCTCTCGTAGACCACGTCAACTTTTATCAAGAACCAGGAGAATAATGCATCCGTCAGAGGAAGGGGGGGTTACGCATTAAATCGGTATAGCGAATACGTTGCTCAGGTCGATCAGGTCTATTTATTATCGTTGGATAGGGATGACGGCTACGTATACGCTTTTCCCATCAGTACTGTTATACCGAACGGATATTGAACAAAAAAGATCCTGTTCTTTGGCCTCCGTAGGGTAGCGACATTTATTTTCCACCTGCGCGACCAACCAGATTGATAAGAGTCATTGATAGAATATTGTGGGTGTCGATGGCTTCCTTCATGTTCGATGGATTAACACGGTTTCTTCCACCAGGAAATGTTTTCTTCTCTCGTATTGCACCAGATATGCGGATACCTGCATTTGAAAATAGATATATATGTTATATACTTGGTTACACAGGTTCGGTTCATTGGTGAGCCGAACCGTAGAATCGTTTGAAGATAATAAATTATGCAACAAGAGCGACAGAGACTGTGAGAATGTATGAGAGAGAAAGAGAGACAGAGAGAGAGAGATTATTGGTGAGCTAAAAGACGGCCGCTGCAAGCACCAAGAATCGGATAGCACTGATTGGCTGAACTAGACGGAAGCTCACGTCGTTATTGGCATCCTTCCAAAGGGCGATTTTCGAGAGCCAGCTAAACTTAATTCCTAACGGATCACCGGAGTGAACTTTCCAACCTAGAGAATACATACTGTCGCTTTTGTAAGCGAGCCTTCTCTACTTTGGAAAATATAATAAAAAGGGGTCCAAGTGGAAAAATAGAAAAGGACTCACAAAATGGAAGAAGACGCCTGGTCATACGCTGGCTAAAATGTTTTCCAGCCTTGACCCATGCTTCGTGGAGCACCTTGTGTACCTGCAGAAGAAACCAAATGGTTAGAACTAATAGTAGGAAGAACGAATGGCAGTGAAAAGTCGACGTAACCGTGTCCATTGTGCTTCGCTGCGGTTATGACTCGTTCCATTCGGAGATGAGAGTCCTAAGTGAGCAAAGTAGGTAGTTCCACGCTACTCAATTGTTCGGACCCTCCAGGGCACGCTACTTTTTCTACAAGCCCACTACGTGGTTAGGCCAACTTAACTATGTGGGATCTCGTCCTAACCTCTCCCACGTAAGAGCGCGTCATTATTCGAATAATGTAATAAAAGTTACTTTTTTTCATAATTTTCACTCTTTACTCGTCTTTGCTTCCTCTTCTTCTTCAGATCGTTTTGAATGAATCTCTAGCAGAACCGGTACCTCAGCTGCATTATGTTGCAGGCTTGGCCCGACCGGCGAACATTTAGAAGTGTTCATTGTCGATAGTATATATTCTTAGTTACGAAGGACGTGTCTACGAGAGGCTATATTCGATTTTACAGGTAAACTGGACACAATTGGCCCTGATATATTTAATATTTAAGGTTAGTTTTTTATCGGAGTCTCAAAGTTTTATAGGGATTTTCTTACTGGATGAGGATCAAAGGGATATACATGGGTACCAGCCACTAGGACTATTGTTGAGTTCTAAAGGGTCTATAGTACCTGGTTCTACCTGTTCCTACACATCCTTGGAATTATATTACTTCGGAGTACCTTTATTACTCTAATGATGCGAGTCATTGTTTCTTATCTCTAACTCTACCTCTACCTAACCTGCTCCTAGTCTACTGTACCCATTACAAGTTATTGGATACCGAACTAAATGACGGATTAGGTCACTCGAAATTTAATTGTATTATATTTCTAATCAAATTCATCATACTGAAGTGACAGCTTTCTTATTAATTTAACATTATAAAAGAAGCATGGAATCATATGGCTAACCTTGTCATTTTATTTTATTACAGAAATTGTAAGGAACCTTTTGGAGCTACTTCCCTGGCGCCTAGCTAGAATACAGATATCAATCATTCAATGGTTATCAATGACAGGTCGGAGTCTACTAGAAGTTAAAAACTAGATGGTCAGCATGATCCTGGTTGGACTATATAATCTGCTTAGTACTGGACTCTAGGAGAAATCGTTTGAGGATGGCAGGTCGGTATAGCTAACTGCATACTCCGTTGTCTACTAATTAATTTTTATGGCTTCAACTCAGGACTCCTAGACGATGAAACGTACATTCTTTCTCTCCCTGATCCTGCGAGAATCTCCAGGTATCTAGACGGCAAAGGATCTCCAAAGATCTTCCTTCACTGCGTCAGATATGTCCACGTCAAATTTGACTCTCCCTCTGGAACAATTAGAATTCCATACTCCCTATTATTCACTGTGATATATCTCAGTACAATTTATGTTACGAGTAACGAGGTATTACCAGTGTTATCAAATCAGTGTTACGATACGTCTTCTTGTTGATTCGTGAAATGCGTCAGCATCCTCTGTTGAAAATTGAATTCTCTCACCGTTGGCATTCTCTCCACTGTTTCGCAGCCACAGTGGCGTGATTTTGGCCCTCGTATTTTTCTCTTTTTAAACTCAAGCGGGCGCGACTCGCTGGTCAAGCCGGTCTCTTCAAAGGAACAACCTGGGCGAAACATGAGACATGCATAGACCCTTTAACCCATACTCGAGTGTAGTCACCTAATTACAACTTTTTTCATATCTTTTGCAAACGATAGTTACTTGAAAATGCGACGGGCTGTCACATAGTTCAGCAGACTACGAAGTCACTACGAAAATAGAGACGTTTTATGACGTTTAAAATTAGAGACGTACAAAACCATAAGAAATCCTTGGATCGGCCAATTCTTGTACAGTCTGTAAAACTCATTAGAGACAAGTTTTCACTTAGATTTTATTCTTTGACATTTTTTTTCTTTTCCACCAAAAAAAAGTGAACGAGCATGTCGTAAAGTTTACTTCAAAAATCCATGAAAATTCAATCCGTCCCATTAAACGAAAAAAACTGTATGGCGGCCATCGCTAAGGAGAATCAGTATATAGATCCTTTCCAGGAATAACAGAAGCTTTTAGAAATATCCCAGGAAGACTCGGTTACAAGTTACCACTGCCAGAAGAGTTTCCCAATATAATATAAGCATTGTTCGAAGATATCCTATGTACACAACTAGTGGTATAAGCATATATACATATCTATTAGAAACCCAGCATAAATACAGAATACTAGCAGATATTTCGGGCACCGCTAATCTTTGAAACTCGTCACGGATAACTCGCTGACCTCTTTACATCCTTGAAGTGAAAACAACGAACAAATAAATCGACGCTCATTACAAGTAATACGTAATTAAAATCGTGGCGACTGTTTATAAACGATAGTTATCAAAATTCAATTTCTTAATGTAATTCACTCGTATCAGATAACTTGAAAATGCATCGCCTGATCGTAACTAACGCATGCAATTTTTCTTTTGTAGAAATAAAAACTTGTTTTCACCAAGAATATCGTAATCTACAATAACTTGCAAGTATCGCCGAATTGAGCGTGTAAACGATTCGAAGAACGAAGACGATGGATAATGACGTCGTAGCAGCCTAAACAGTGACTCCAGTGTATACGCAGTAAGCGGTCGCTTAGGAAATCGCGGATTCCAGCCTCCCTACCACGATAACCCTCTTACTTGGCTTTATTCTTTATTCTCCCAGTCTGTACGTATAGGTCGCGAGACTCTTCCAGGCCATCCGGCGCATTCAACGTCTTCCGGGATAATTGTCGGGCGCAATGCAATAATTGCGTAATTCCCGGCGCCCTGCGAGGGGTGCCGTTTCTCTCTATGAGTGGTAGACGTCGTGCGAAGGGGGTAGTTAGCCAAGTGGGCTGCGCTACTTATTTTCCAGACACTGAGGCCTGATTCGACTTCAAGAGAATGAAGTAAAGTTCAGGGCCGGAGAGCGTCAGAGATTAATTGGTTAAGGATGATACATCTTTGCAAAAGGCTTGAGTGAGTATATAAAAATTTGTTGAAAACGTTCTAAAGCGTGGAACGAAATTTACTTTTTCATATTATCTTATACTTTTGTTATACGCTTTTATTTTATTATTTTGAATTACCTCGCAGGCTCGATGTCCGACAAGGTATATTTTCGTCACGGAGTTTCTCTTGAGCTGCCAAGGTGCGACAAGAAATTGAGAAGATGAGTATAACAATGAATGGCATTACGTAAGGATCAATGGATCTAAGCTACACTGGCCTTGACAGTGACTGAGAAGAATAAAAACGAGGAATACAGTCAATGCTCTGGAAATTCTTGATTCGGCTCGTTCTCTTTTATTATACATTCGCAGAGTATACATCAAGGCTTGTTCATAGATCCAAGTCGAATTTTTGAAAAATCACAGTAAAACGACCCCATACGCGAATTTGTACCCTCCTTTGGATGATCATTGGGTGTAACGCAAGGCAATGGGGTTCCGCAGGCAATCCGGGCGATAGAACTCGATACTAATTGATTTTACGAGGAAAGTATATTAACCGTGAAGATCGAGCTATGGTGGTGGGTGCGGATGACACTCTGGTGAGCGATGCATGACGCCCCTATACAGGGCCGTACGATGAAGTCTTTGCGGCCAGGTTACAGTTATCAATACCATATAATTTATAAGTTCCTAAAAAGATTTATTAATAATTTTTCAAAAATCAACCACCTAGGTATCTGTGGAGTAATCGAAAAAAGAGCTTCAGTAATTTCAAGCACGACCTCAAGAATCTAGGTTAATAGACTTGGATTAATCCGCAATTAATAAGACCCTAGAATGAAGCCGACCCTGTGTATCCCTCGCTGGCAAAACCTGCATTGAATTATTATAACCATCTGCCCACTGCCTACTACTCCAGTACGTCCCTTAAGGCCTACGCTAGCAGATCAAAGTCCTGTAGCAAAGAGGAATAGTAAAAGTCAAATCCCTGGTGGTTTTTCGAAATGCGCATAACGATAACAGCGATGGGGTCTTTTGAAACTTCTTTTTTTAACACTAACGAGACGAGGTACATGACAAATTGTGTAATACAAAATAGTATCAGTTGCTATCCATGTTATAGATATTAATGGTTGTAACATATTTTTTTTACAGTATTATATTCGTTACGTAATTGTATGACAACGAAGTATCTATACAGTCGAAGAGAAAATTGAAATCCTGGAGAGAATTTTATGCCACAAGGTATCCCTAGACGATAATGTACCTGGGCCACAGGCGATCCTCGTTAGGCAAACTGTTTCGTATGGATCAATGATCCTCATTAGGTAATCATCTTTTAATTAACTCGAAGAGGAACGCAGCCAGATAACCATGTCCGTCGATCCGTTAATGATTACTCGTTTTACCGGTCGAAGTCTGTGCTTCTTGGTTGCCGTATGGTTGGCCCATATAATTCGACCGATCTCTTTATACAATGTAGTGAAGGAGTCTTTCCCACGTCTATGACATGTCCTGGGCTCTCTTATCAATAGGTATTTCCACACCGGTTTTCATCCCGCTTACACCTGTTACGAATAGACAGTTTCTTATCGTTATAGGATTGATTCATGATCTTTACGATCATCTCACTGTCGTTAATGACACTTTCCACGTAGCATTGATGACACTTGGTTCTATATGGTATAATTATCAAGTCCCAATTCATGGTTGGATGTTGGATAAGTCCCAATATTCTGACCCAGTTTCTTTGTCATACAGGTCATACGTACCATATGCGTATTAAAGATCTCTTTGATCGTTATTCCTCTTGAAATCTGTCTTATAGGCTTCTTCTTTGGTACTATTCTTGTATCTGGCACTTTATTATTATTGCTTATCGTAGAAAAGGAGTATTCACATAGGTCTGATCATCACTCTTGTACTGTATTGCCTCTGATCATTGATCCATAGCTCGATACTAATATCTATATTTCATAGAAGAGCTTCCCACGTCCTGAACCTTGTCGTTCACTCGTAAAGCTTCCTACACACCGAGCGATAATTAATTCAAGAAAAAGTTTCACAAGGTCAGTGTAAGTATAGTTAGACTTTGTTTTTACTTCCAATAGCTTCCTAAACAATTGGGTTTTATGGATTTCTGTATCAAATATACTAAATTCTAATTATAAGAATTGAGGACCTGTGTACATAAATGTTATTAGCATGTAGAATCAGCAATTATTAAATTATTTTATTCAATTTCTATATGATATTGATAACTATAATAGCTGCTTATAACTATTGGTTATCTTAGTCTTATGAAATGTCTACAGATTTGACTTGTCTAGATAAATGTCTGTGTTCGTTAAGATACTAGGAAAAATGTAAAAAAAGGTTCAGTGTGAATGAATCCACTAATTTACCAAGTATTCTCAAGTTATTAGGTATGTGATATTTCTTTTTGATTCCGTAACGGTCCTTTTTCTCTTTCACTTCCTCGTATTAGACAAAAGAGCATAGAGTCCCAGCCGATTTTCTACCTGAATGAAAAAAAAGAGAAAAAGGAGAAGAAATGTGGGACTTACCTGCTAACCTCGGAAATGCCGTGATGTGTCTTTGTACAATCGTATGGTATACCGCCTGCTTGACTGGACATTGTTTAACTGCGTTCATTTTTCACTAGATTGTATTATAGTTGATAGTAATGTACAAACGATGATCATGATTAATCTCTGGAATATAACATTCCAAGTCAGTACTTTTAATAAAAAAAATCTGTTCTGCAGTTTTGTAGCTTCACGTTGTGTAGGAACCTTAATCCGCGATTTACGTCGATGCACTTGCACGTGGCAGTCCCACAAAGCCCAGACCTGTCACCGTTAACGTGAATAGTTTGAAAATGTGTGAAATCAGCAATACCCAATGGATTCTATATGGTACATACAACTATAGATACTCTAAGTACATACCTATAGTCAATTGAACACATTGGACATGAGGTGTTATAAATACAAAGATAGAAATAGCATATTCAGGTATCCAAATAGAGGAATGTAGAAAAAAATTGACTTGAAGAAAAATGTGGCCACAAGCCACAAAGCCTAGCCACAAAGTTTGCAGTATTACCTGGAACAAGAAAAAAATTCTCATGAGTTTGTAACAGACCTGTTTATCATCCCAGTTAGTTTCTGCGTGAATTGACTTGATACTTTACCAGGAAAATATATATCTTTTTTACTCCTCCCTTTTTTCCCCTTTTTTTTCTGGTATAGTAATGGAGGCGACAAGCGTGGTCCTTCGTTAAGAATAAAAATGAAGATTCTGGAAAGGATGACAATAGACCTGACGTTTTTCAGCAAAATTCAAGGTAATTGATATATACAAATCGTCCTGGCAGGGTGGTTAAGGGTAGCATGGGACGTCAGACGGTATTCAGGGGACGGCCGAAGAACGGTTGTTTGACGACACCCCGACTGGCCAAGGCAAGTCTCTGGTATCGCGTTCACACTTGACTGCCCCAGATTTCGAATTCTCCCTGCTTCGACGTTGTCTCTTCGGAAAGAAGCAAAAACCACCCTCTTTCGACCTTCCAGTTCTCATGGGAGCAGTAGCTTACGCCACCCTGACTAAAGGCATAGGGACGAACCTACTTGCCCAGCTATTATGTACCACCTGTTTCGCAAGTAACAATGTCCTTACTTCAGTCTCCGCCGAGGGTTTCCGTCTACCTGACGGCATACAAAGTTGTAAATTAATTCTGGTAACATTCAGCATCTGTGTTTAACTGACTTTCTAATCTTTCATTAATACCGTGAAATCTCACAATACGTGAAACCAGTAACGGCTACAAGTATTCATGTTCGCCAGAAGACTTACTGCCTCTAGGGGGGTCTTCTCAGCATGTCACACGACCCAATGAAGTCACTTCAATGAATATACGTGAGCAACCACTACCATAAACGACTGATGAGTAACAACCTAGAGGAACAAGTAAGATGTTCATAACCGATGTTCTACAGTTCTCGATAATACATTTTACAATGGAGCGTTGCTCGAAGCGTGAAACACAGTCTCCTCACGCTTCGTCGAACTTGACAATGAGAATACCATAGCATGTTGATTAGGCTGGGTTATCAGCTGTGAAGAAAGTCCCACTAGACTTAACTATCATTAGAGGTAGGTAGAGATGCTGTAACAATTAACTGATATGTAAAAATTGCATATTAAATTTTTGTAGATCACAATTCTCGCGTATCATAATATATACCTCGTCAGGTTAACTTTGAAGAAATAAACAAAGTGCAGATGAATGAATGGTTTATAACTGTTACAGGAATCTGGCACGTTTTGGCTAAAAGCCAAGGAGTGCGTGAGAATTGTGGGAATGTAACGGGTTACTGAATAACAGACGTTTTAACAGGATCCCGGTGGAACTAGGGTGACCATCCTCATGGTATTTAACATCCCTTGGTCCGGTTATATCCTAGAAAGAAATGCATGGATATATAGTATACTGTAATATAAGATGCTCATCCCATAGCGGGCACGCATTGGCCTTTCGCCAAGCCGTACGCCTCTGGACCATTAACGAATGGGTGGCTTATCAGTTGCTGACTCCGCGATGACCATCCGAGCGATGGGGTGTTTCTATATCCCCGTATCCGAAAGCTCCCCAGCACCAGTCTCATAACTCGACTAGATATTGGCTATAAATGATGAAGCGGTTACCGCGCCTTTTCGACGTACCCGATCGCACGGTTGTCGGTCTCACTAGTTAGTGCCCTGATATCTTTGGAATGGTTGCTCGGTCGGTACCTAGTGCGCAGTTCTATAGTTGCAGGTAGCTTAGTTTGTAATTCGCTGTAATTCAATTTTGTTATATATTTTTTGTGCACTGTTTTTGTGATATAAAAAATACTTGGATTTTTTTAAAAAGACCTTCACACATGTGTAGCAGAGGAAATCCAGAAGCGGGGATTATTATGGATTTAATGACTGGGAACCCGCATTGGAGTTGATAATTGAATTCTGTGACTTTCCATAAAAAGAAATTGTTACGATAGAAGCTTGTGACGAGATTGAAAGTTATACTCATTTTCATGTCACGAAATTAAATAGTTAACATGTTGTGCCTTGCTCTAGAACGAACTGTATCATTCTTTTATTGCATGTATGTCTAGCACTTTGTAGGTTATGTTTTTATTATCATCATTCCTGCATATAAATGTAACGAGTGAATCGTTAGCGGCGAAATCCCCTCTCTTCAGAGTCGTCCCTGAACAATTGATTGTTAGAGCAATTATAGGTTAGCGTGTGATGCAATAAAGAATTGTTGATGCAACGTTCGGTAAAAAGTAATCGTGCTCGTGGAATCACATAGAGATCAAAGATTAATTAATGATTCGAAAGTCCAGTAAAATAGCGCGTGAATGTTAAAAAAAGATTAAATGCGTAAGGTGTGCTTATTCAAATATGGCGGAAAGAGTCGCGTCGACGGCGCAGTGCTGCCAGAACGGAAATACTCGGTGACGCTACTGGTAGGCTGCTCCCTCCAAAACCGCGCGTGCATTGGCAACATTGTTTTTTGGTAGTTTACAAATAAAATGGCCGATATATGAGGCTATTTTGTATGGACAATAAAATATGCAATTCCATAAAATTAATGACGATTACTCGTTCGCGGCAGTACGTTAGAGTGAAATATCGGTGGTCTAAACTGCGGTAAAAGTACGTGTAGTGCAAGTGAGTGCGTGGGAGTGCCGTAGGAAGAAGGTGGAGGTTGTCTTTCGGGAGCCGTGGACGCCGCGAGCCTCAAGAAGACCGAGAGGGAGAGAAACGCTGCGAGCCCCGATATACGCGCGAGGCTCGCGCGGCTCCCGGATTTTTTTTCATTGGATCACACTGGCACGACAAATACACGAAAACGGCCTCAGAGTTGTGAAGCCTCCTTATAGCACGGAGCCCCCTCTAACTCGTCAGCTCCATTTTTATGGGCATATCTGCCTCCTGGTGCAGGCTACGTCGCAAGGCTCCAGGGCATACAGAGCCAGCAGTGCTGGTCAATCCGTAACTTTTAACCATATGATACATGCCAATACAGGAAGCAGTTGACTTTTTAGGAGTTACACTCTTATTTCCCTTGTATCTTCTTCGCTGAGTTGTTCTCTAGTACCCAAACTCCTAGAGCATCTAAGGCCCGACATCGTCCGGGCAGATATGATACCCAGCCTTGTACCATACCACCGAGATACTGGAGCGTGACGGGTTATTTTACCTAGAACCTCTTAAGATATTTCCTGGAGACCAGTTCGCAGTGGTCGAACAATCCAGTGCAGATGATGCATCGGTAGACACGGAGGGGCCTACTAGTACTGTGGCTAGCCAGAGCTCCAACCCCTCCGTTACCACTTTGACTAAGATGTGCACTACTCCTGGCAATGCAGGTACCGGTTTCGGGTACGCTTGGTCGTTTAGCGGCCCCGGAACCGAAACTCGTGAGAACGCACAGACTGACCTTGCTACTAACATCAGTTACGCAGTCAACAACAATCAAGACCAGGGTTCCAGTCAGAAGATACAAGTGGATATTAAGCCAACCAAGGTCGCTAATAGTGCTCATCGTAGACCTATGTTTGCAATGAATGAGAGTTGTCAACAGACCCCTACGACACATCACGGTCACACAGGAGCTCACAATCAAACACATGGAGGGCACGTTCGTACTAAGAAACATCATGATGCTTTTTCTCTAACCTGTGACAAGGGAGGTTGTAACTGTGATGCAGCACATCCTACACCTCCGCCTTCATTATTCTCCAACACTTTAGTTTTTACAACCGCAGACAAACACGCCATGAGCAAACATTTCATGACGCCCCTGGGTCCACTGCAGCTCACCGTTGAAGAGTGCAATGAAATTCTTATGAAAAGAGCGGCTGCTGCATCCAATCAAGCAAATGCAAACAATGTTGCTGCGAGTCAGACAGACACAACAGCCCATTTTGGACATGTGCTAACCCACGTAAACACCACTCAGATTGACACTAAGGTCAAACAGCAGCAGGACATGGGGAGTCAGGTACGTGTTCCAAAGGAACGACCTTATTCCTGCTCTGAGTGTGGCAAATCCTTTCTGCTGAAGCATCATTTGACAACCCATGCGCGAGTCCACACCGGAGAGCGGCCCCACATCTGCGTCCACTGCGGAAAGAGTTTCGCGCACAAACACTGTCTCCACACTCATCTACTCCTGCACAGCGCGGACAGACCTTATCAGTGTCGCGAGTGTAAAAAGTCCTTCACGTTGAAGCATCACCTGGTGACGCATACACGTGTACATACACGCGAACGTCCGTTCGTCTGCCAGGAGTGTGGTCGAGCGTTTCCCCTGAAGCGTCACCTAGTGACCCATAGTAAATTCCATTCAGGGGAACGTCCCTTCGTGTGCGAGGAGTGCGGCGAGTCCTTCTCACAGAAGGACCACCTCACAATGCATTCGCGTTTCCATGGCAGCTTACATCCTTTTGTATGTCACGACTGTGGCGCAACGTTCCAGAGGAAGTTCGAGCTGGTGAATCACGGTCGGCTACACGGCAGGGTACCTCACTCGTGTACTGTCTGCGGTAAGGAGTTCCTGCAGAAGAGAACCCTCCTGGCACACATGCGGCTTCATACCGGTGAAACTCCCTTTGCCTGTACCGTGTGTGGTGAGGCTTTCCCCAGGAAGGTGGACCTGGTGACTCATTCGAAGATACACAATAACAACTCTAGCACCGATGAGAAATCGCTAACGTGCAGGTAAGCTTCTGCGTTTCCAGGTCCGCATGCTCCTTCTTGGTGCACGGATGCATTGGGTAAACGCATTAATCAATCTACTAACGTTCGAGCGACTAAAAGACGGGGCTTCCGGTCCACTCAGTTCGTATTTAAAAATCTCACGATCATTCCCATATTATCTAAATGAAATTCCATCAAGGAAGAGTCCAAGACCAATTGTCACAGTTTCGAGCCTTGAGTTAACCCATCTCTCAAATCGCGATTTAGTCTTACCGGAAGCCTCGTTGTTCCAGGGAATGTGGCTTGGACTTCTCGAATCGGGAGGCCCTCACTTTACATTTAAGGTTACACTCCGGCGACAGGACACTGGTGACCGATCTGTGCGGATTAGCGGCGGCCTTCCAGCAGACTCCAGGGCACTTCCTGACGCCCAATACCACTGGCACTCATCAGGTAGACGTCAGATGCTAATGAGAGCTCCACGACAACGTCGCATAACATTAAAAATTAAGTATTTACAGATGAATGGACCGATCGGTACCCCCGGCGTCAGTCACATGCACGGTGCTACACAAACCTCACCGCCAGTGGGGACTGGACCGAAACCGAAACCTCATCTTTGTCCGGACTGTGGACGCGGTTTCGCCCAGAAGCATGGCCTTTCGCAGCATCAGCGACGTCATACGGACGGCAGTTGTCACATACGATCGCATGTATGTGATAAATGTGGCAAAGCATTCTTCCAAAAGAATCATCTGCTTCTCCATCAACGTCAGCACATGGACCCGCCACCGAGTATACTACGGCAGCAGCAGAGGCAGGCAGCTCAGGCGGCAGCCCAGCAGCAACAGCAGCAGGCCCAACAACAACAGCAGGTGCAACAGCAACAGGTGCAACAGCAACAGCAAGTGCAACAGCAGTCGCAACAACAACAGCCTCAGCAGACGTGTACTGTGGACACGAAAGCAATACAGCTGCAGGCAATACAGCAGCAGGTCCAGCAGCAAGTCCAGCAGCAGGTACAGCAACAAGTACAGCAGCACCAACAGCAGCAGCAGCAGCAACAACAACAGCAACAGCAGCAGCAGCAGCAACAGGCGTGCTCAGTGGACACGAAAGCAATACAATTGAACGTCACCATGTGAGACGGTATAAAGAGAAGGGATTGGAGAGTCCCTGAAACGATAGCACTCCCGAACGCGCACCCTGCTGCCACCCTCTGCACGCACTTCTCTTGTACTAACATTACACACTAGCTATATTTATTATCTCTAGAATCAAGTATGAAGTAATCAATTTTATTACAAGAGTATATATACAAATTATACATATATTCTAATTATATGTAAGGCTTGTAACAAGAAAAATAAAAGTAACCATATATTAGTGTTTTACATATACTTTATAATATCATTTACGTCTAGATATGTAAAACAAAGTACTAAAAAAATTAGTTGCCTTACTGAGAAGATGAACTTTAATGAATATCTTAACTCTATTGTTTGGTGAATATTTTTCCTTTTTTTTTCATTTACTTTTAATTCGTAGAATATCACTTTATAAGAAAATACGCATATTGAATAAACAAAGAAAAAAATAAATAACAAGAACCCGTCTACCATCCCAGCATCGGTCTCGACAACCGCCCTGCGCCTTCTTATTACCTTCATAATTATATTCCTTCAAAGTACCCTCCTCGCATGGATACGCCAAGCAAGTGGAGTCTCTTAATCAGACACTGCGCACTTGCTATTCACACTACGGGTACAAGGTCTATTCCACAAGCCATTTCGGAGCAACACGTTGTCTTTCTATCCTCTTCCTAACAATCTATTTGGAACCCTCTCAAAACTACTCTGTATCATCTGTTCCAGGGTATTTACCGTCCTACTCATATATAATGGATAATCATAGGTAGGTTTCGTAATGATGCATTCATAGTTTACGCAAGCAGCATAGCCACTTGTTGGCTCATGAAAATCCAGCAGGTTTCATGCACGGTCTGCAAAGTGTCGTAGGTTTCGACGTAGCAGACACCTTCCCCACCACAGGCCACGATTATACTGACGCCAGCGTCAACTGTCGGCTATGTCCGGAAGCTCGTACGGTGTCATGCGCATGCGTCGAGTATCGTTCATCCCGCCTGCAGACGAACCGAAATAAATCGAACAACGCTGAGCGGATCAGCAGTACGGTGCTCGCTGGACGTGAACGCTCGCGCAGAGTGATGATCAAAACGAGTTGTTGTTTTTCGTGGGCCGCGCGACGACAGAGCCGTGATCCACGCTGAAAGACTGGAAAACCCATCGAGAACATTTGGTATCGTTCGCGGCCGCAGCCACGGATGCATATGGAGGTATGTAACCCTCATTTCAGAGCAAACTTCTTGCACGCGTCTTTGTTTGGTTTGACAACAGACTCCTGCCATTTTGCTTGCTTGTGAATTTTCCCATTATAGTTTTCCCGTTCTGGACTACAACTGTTGCTATGAGGATTTTCCCTCTGACTTACCATTAATATTTGATATCCCATCGATCTCTTCCCACTGTATTTAACCCGTTGCATATTCCTCAATTTGAATGCACTTGATACGCAGTTGATTTAATCATCCATGCCCGATGTCTATCGCGCTTCAACTACGCAATACTATTTTTGAAAAAATCCATCATCCCCGCGAAACTCACGGATATCATTTCGCGAGGCTTGGGAATTCCAGAGTATTACAAATATATTGCTGCTTCTCGTTCCTGAAAGTCCCGAGCAACTTTCTATCGCTCTTTGTATACACAACTCAGCTGACGGACCTGTCAGCTGCCAGAACGACGCGATTGATAAAAAGATAGAACTTGTACATTGTCTTCTTTCCTATTAACATATTCAATCTTTATTAGTATTCCATTGCTAAATCATCTATACCTTTCTGACTTTTTAGAGTAATTTAATGTCTCCTCGCGATAACTCAATCTGTGACCTGCCATTTCTCCTGTATCGACTGTCACGTTCGCATCGCTGTTTCCATCGTCTTTATTCCACGACAATTACTTCTAATATCAATAGAGCTCGCGAAGAATACCGTTGAGAATGATGCACCTTATAACGGGAACGATTTTGGGAGCGTTAAACGAGAAAAAAGACATCAAATCTATTCATCGTTCACCGTTCGATCTAGCCGCGTCCTAACGGATCTCACGTTACATTACTGGATAAATTGTTTATACTAAACGGCGTCAGAACGTATGTTTACGACGATAATAACACGCGGAGATACGCACCTACTAAGGAGTGTCGCCATATAGCGTCAGTTTCTCTGCTTTGTGTACATTTACACAGCTGATCGTGCCCCTTCGGAACCTAAAAGCATCCATTGAACTTCAACTCTCTTTGTGCTATCTCTACCCCTCTCCACCGAATCTCTCTCTATCTCTCTTTCTCTTTGCGTATACGAATAAAAATAAAATTTTCATGCAAACACTTGTGCTCTTCCACGATTTTAATATATCGCGTTTACTCGATTGCGTCGTATTTTTTTCTTTGTCTGAGTACACAGCTGATCGTTCTGCTGCGTACAAGGCATTCATTGATCCTAGGCGTCTTCTTCGCGTAGTTAGCGCTACAGCCTAAAAATAATTCTATAAGTATCTTACCATAAGAGATTGATACTAGGCATTTGTGTATATCCTATTGCGTTCTCGTTTAGCTTTTATTTCTTTTTAGATATATATACACACACACACACTCACAGCTGATCGCGTACAAAGGGTACATTGTTTTTGGCATTGCTTTTAGGCAAGTCGTTGCTATCTCGTTAAGTACATGACGCACAAGCGATACCGATCGAATAAAAAATTATTGTGTCGTGATTGTCGAATAAGTAACAATTTTTCTGCTACTAACTGAAACAAAGGAATAATACACTTGCGTAATGCACGTGGGACTATAGTACCTTGCGTTATAGTTAAACTATGTACATACTTAGGTAAGATCGATTATCGAACGTTCTAAATCTAAGAATGCCTCGTTGCAACGAAAGTGCGAATTTCAGACTTTTATTCGTCGTGCAATTTATATTTAGCAAACCTTTAATCATAATAGCACTAGGTGACATAACTAGCATAGATCCAGTGCGTGGTATAGGCACAGTTAAAAATTAACAGTGTCTCTCTCCCCTTTCTAGGACTAAGGACAGCGACCTGATTTTCCATTAGATTTCTCATTGACCTTTATACACTGTGACCTATTTTTTGTTTTAATGCTAACCTCGATCCCAACTCATAGGAGAGTCTCATGTCGTCTTTACACTCTGGTGAAACATTGACCGTCTTAAGTACAGAAGATGGCAAGGGGTCGCCGTAGCATCTAGACCTGTTGGACGTGTTGGGCTTTGTGTACGTTTTGCAGCTGATTGGACTGTCAGCTGTCCGGGCTATAGGGAGAAGTAGACAGAGTCGCCATCTGACGTTCTCCAGAGGATTCAAAGTTCCTAGAGATTTCGTGGAGTTTTTTCTTGTTGTTATATTGAAAAAAGAGAGCGAGAGTTGTCGCTGCATCGCAAGGCGAGAGAGAGCGAGATGGATAAAATGGCGGACGCCAACTACCTTTTACGCCTCTGGTATTTCAGTGTCTCTGCAATCGTTATTCCTCGTTAAAGACGAAAGGCGTGACTTGTCATTTCTCTTTCTCGTTTTCTTTCTTCGTCTCTGAGTTTCTCCCAATGCACTCGCGCTTACCCGATATACACTGGTAGCATTATTGCTGTTGCCGCTGGCACTCGCGGCATGTTACTCCCGTATAAATAGACGCCGAGAGGAATTTGCCGCCGATGGATGCTCCCCCGGGGGGAGAGGGGGGCTACGACCAGCGGATACTCGCGCCACTTTATTTACTTTGATACCGAAATATCTTAATTAAACATTCCTGCTGGTGACGATATCGTTGTATCACAATGAAGAAATTGTCTCCGTAGGCGGTACGGTAATTTCATCGATGAGTTCCGAGCGTTTTTCTTGGCGTCCATTGTTTTCTTGTAATTGCGCGCTCAATTCGTCTGGGTCCCTGTCGAAGAGTATTGCGAACTAGATACCCCCAGGCGGGGTAGGGGGACGGTACCCGCGTTCGCTCAATAATACTAATGAGCGAGAGGAACAGAATCGTGATTAGCCTTTTGTTAAAGTTGCTCGGACCATTCAGTTGCTATGAAAAATACAATTCCTTACCTGTTGTGCATGTACACGATTCTCGTTAGGCTTGTACGGAGTCATTGAACTCTCTGAGCCCCGTCTGCTAGAAACTCTTTATTTCTTTCGTTTACACCTATACGTGTATGTCTATAGGTATACAGACATGACTGTAATTAAATGGATAATTCAATGAGATACTTGACTAGGGATTCCTTGTCTGGCACCGGAATATATTTTTTCTTCTCATTGTTTTGAACGTCTCTGGCTGCTATTTTTTTTTGTCTTTTTTCTTACGCATATATTTTGTGGTATCTTGCTTGTACGAGATGTCAAGGTCGGGAATGTCGGGCTTTCATGAAAATTGGGAATATTATGAATGAGAGTGTGTTTCTCTTGGACGCCATTTATTTACGTTTCTTACTTTTTCCGACGGCGCGACAGAAGGTAGGTCGGTTGGCTTCTGCGCATGCGCGGCTTTACTTCATGTTGGGCTCTTTCTGAAAAGCCGTAGGAGAGACTGTTGTGCGCATGTCACGCAATGTTTGTATATATCCACAGCTGACGGGACTGTCAGTAATTGCTTGTAGGTTTTACCAGATGGGCGGAGCGGTGGAGGAAGGAGAATTAGGGACAGGGGAAAGACGCGCATTTTCCTAGGCGCCATGTTTTCACTCTCGATAACATTAGTCCTCTCTCGGTGTGTATTTGTATGACGATTTGCGATTAGATGTTTTTTTTATTGATATAACAAGGAACGTGTTTTTTAGCGTTTGACTCGTTTAGCGAATGACGACACGTAGGCAGGTTGCTGTTTTTTGAAAATAAAAAAAATGACAGTTACTCTCGTCCGTCCTGGCAGCAGCGACGAATATTAATGGACCTGCGGGAGCGTAATTTCATAAATTTTAGGTGCAAGAGCGTCGATCGAAACCTCATGAGATAATATCGGTATCTATATTGATCCTGGTTGTTATCTGTTTGTTGAATTTTATTGCCTCTCGTTGCGTAAACACGGGGATTTACAGTAAGACTGCAATTTCTTTTGCGCACGTCGCTTCCGTGTTTTGCTTCTTCAACTCGAGCGCAAATAATTGATCGAGTCGATTGATAAGTCACGAGGCCTATTGGATTCGTGATAAAAAATTAAGGGGCACTCGTCGGATGGTTTCTAGGTGAACAGATACGTGCCTGCCTCGATACTGCGAGCTTTGATTTCCTTCGATCTTTTTCCGATTGTCATAAAGGTTAAGCTCAATTGGACAATTGATTTTATGCTTTCCGTCGATAAGAAAACTAAAATAATAGTATCTTCTCTTGTAGTTGTAGGATAAGCAACTCCTGTTGTTGGCCGTGGCGACTTGACTTAGGTATTTAAAGAAAAAAAAGAATCACCGCAAAGATCCGAGACATACTTCGCGGGAATATCGACGACCTTGACGAGTATTTTGACTCGAATCTTGCGTCTCCTCTGCGAGACTTCTTTGTTCGTTCCCCGTGTCTACGGGATTATACTCTCTGGGTCGTGGCGCTTCGTGTCTCTTGCTGGAATTCTATTCTTTAGTCTGTACGGTGCACTGCGTTATATTACGTGCAATAGTTGCCATGGGGATTTTTGGACGTTTTATTATGGATCAGTGAAAAATGGTGGTACACAGTCGGAACAAATTAGACAAGAATTATTCGCGTAGTCGTTGAGCATCATCCGATTGCCTTTTATCTTATTGGCTATATGTATATGTGTACATTGTTTTTATCAAAGAAAGTCATTGTTTGATTATCATTGTTTTGACTGTCTCACCAGTTAGGCGTATTAATTGGACTAGAGCCAATGCCGCTGTACCTTGGAATTTTCTTTGCTTCGCGAAAAAGCCAACGAACGCTTCTTTTGACGGTTGGTTATAACGGACGCCGTGTCTTCCTTTGTTTGAAAAGCTGCCCGCGCGCGCTCGTACAACGCGAAGTACGCGAATGGTTGGTTTATTGTACTTCCGACGATTTATATCGATAAATCCAATTTTACTAGAAATGTTTTTTTTTTTATTGACGCTTTTTTACCTCTCGTAACGTTCTTTCAATGTTTCGTATCACGCAAATCCCGAGACCGCTCGTACCTCCCGATTTTATTTTTGCCTACGATCGATTATCGATTCGACTCCTGACTCACTGATCCTCGCCAACTTCATACAGCATGGGATTTTCGATTCGTAGTGTTCACATTTTTTTTTCCTTCTCTCTTCAGATACGATTGCTCTACATGCCATTAGCGTTGCAATCAGCTCGACTGCATTGTTTGAAAAATGGAATGTAAACTCGAATTTGATATTTTCGTTCGTTTGCTCCGGTAACTGCACTTACGAGCGACAATATGGTTCGTCTTATCCTTAACTGGTGAGAAGCGCCAAACTTCGCGTCATGATTGCGCTCGGGATTATATTAAACAAAAAAAGAATAAATACAACTGGTTAAAAATTTCTTCGTGTTTCTTTCCTTCGCGATTTCACTCTTTGTTCGAAGTATTTGATATTGTCTGGGGGTCGAATCGCGATATTTTTTCTCTTTCATTTACGTCAATCCCCGCCATTTTTCGTGCCTTCCGCTTCGTAAGAATCAACAAAAATGACGCTAGACCTAGTACCGACTTGAGTGACAGTCTCCGGGACGAGTAAATGGAATTAAGACTCGTTTGAGTCAGCAATCTGCGGAACAATGCACTCATCTTTGTTCGCGCTGTGATAAAAATGGCGGCGGTTGATTTTTTCGTAAGAAAGAAAAGAGAGAGAGACTAACAGTGTATACACTATTAGATTCATCTTCGATGATACCTCGATTAATCATTTTTATTTATTTTACAATCTCATAAGATCTATTCGGCTTTTTATTGACGATTCGTCCAAAAACTTTGAAGGTCCTTTTATTTCGACAGCCACGTCATAATCGAGCGCAGTTGGACACACGCTGCCGGGAAGTTCGTGGCTACATTTTTACCAAAGGATGCGGTGGACGGCGGTGAAATGTATTTTTTTTAAATTTTTTTTTAAAATCACATTCATTTTCATTCCTTATATACGTATCACAGCACAGTATGT
This sequence comes from Trachelus troglodyta, assembly GCA_030142635.1. NCBI lineage: Eukaryota > Metazoa > Arthropoda > Insecta > Hymenoptera > Cephidae > Trachelus > Trachelus troglodyta. The sequence goes on from JARQTJ010000782.1 coordinate 110,645, forward strand.
TTATCATTAGGCACCATATACACTGGTAAATTAATAATATATCTATCATTTCTCACCGTACAGCTTCTCAGGGAAACACTAACAATAGAGAAATTACAATTAATGACTAGCACATCCGTTATCTGTCTTGCGTAACAGTTTCATAAAAATAACAATGTTATTGAGTGTGATTATTTTTTATCTTACAAATAATTCTCAAAAAGTTATCAGATAATGCCTCTGCAATTAATATCGTTACTTGAGATGGCAAGCAAGCTTTTGTATTTGTTTATATATATTTATGTCTTGCGAAATTCGATAATTGGTCAAATCTATTTAATACGTGGACAATATCGTGGGGTTGATGAAAAAAGAAATATTACGTCATCAATACATTGTATTCTAACGGCCTATTAACGTAACGACAATTCAATCGATTGATGTCAATAAATGAATGTCCGACGTTGTCACGACATTCCAAGTACAGTTTCTCGTTCTCTGTGCGTGTTGAAAAAAAAAAGAGTCACGATTGCATGAAATCTCACGTTTATTTTTCTTTTTCGAAACACGTAACCAGTTTTCTCGTATTAAATCCTCAGTCGAATATTATTAACGAATCAACTGGTTTACAGGTGTCCCCGAACCGGCGCTGCCTGAACCAGCTCAACAGCTGATCGGAGTACGAAGCGGCGGTGAACGGGGCCACTATTGCACCACCACCCCGCGAATACGAGAAATCACGTACGACAGCTATTGATTATCCAGTATAATCCTGGTGAAAACTCGCAGCAAGAAGAAGGAAGTAAAAGTAAGAAGGAGAGTCGCTGGAGCCCCGTGGGTCAAGTTTTTGAGGAGAACCTGACCGAGGATAAGGAAGGGAAAAAGAAAAGAGAACGAAAGAAAAGAAACACAAAGCCAAGACACTTTTCGGTAGCTTGGATCCCGTCATCATGGTCAAAACTTTTCAAGCGTACCTGCCCTCCTGCCACCGCACTTACTCGTGCATTCACTGCCGTGCTCACCTAGCCAACCACGACGAACTCATCTCTAAGGTGAGCTGCTACTTCACCAGGTAACTCTTCAACGAACCGTACTACACGTAACGGATGTGACTCTTCTCGCTCTTTGATACTCAAAGTAACGTCGACTGGATCCAATCGAGTGTATTTAACGAATCCTTTTTCTCGATTTCCTTTCAGTCCTTCCAGGGCAGCCAAGGTCGTGCCTATCTCTTCAATTCCGTGTAAGTATGTCAGCAATTGGTATCCTGGGTGGTATCTGCTGTTACGAGTGACACGATATTATAATACTTGACCTGGGTTATATTTTGTAAGAGAAAATTATACGTAGCAAGTACTTTTAGTGTCGCAGATGGTCTGCGCTGGCAATGTTTTATAGCAGTCGAGTTTAAAGCATCGTTTGAATAGCGTTAATCGGTGTAGTTGAAGTCAATTGGTAACGTCTAACAGCTGCCAAACGCCTTGTTCACCTCTTTTAAACTGACAATCTCGCGAGCGATTGAAACGAGTCCAGTTTCATCTGGCAGATGCTGGACCTCTGTTATCTCGACCAGATGAATTTACTCGAAGGTACATGGTACGAAATTGAACCAGTGATATCTGGTGTTTTTTTTTTAGGGTGAACGTGGGTTGCGGTCCTGCAGAGGAACGAGTTTTGTTGACCGGCCTTCACGCTGTCGCTGACATTTATTGTGAGTGCTGCAAGACCACCCTTGGGTGGAAATACGTAAGTGTCTTTTTGTACATTGATAAACGTAGGGAATTGATTTTTCTTAACACGTGCATGAAAAAGGCCCTTTTTTATGTATTTAGAGTAAATGGGAAGTTGCGCATTTCGAGCGTGAGGGAGGGAATAGTCATTCCCTACAGCACTACAGCGGGAGGGAATGACTATTCCCTCCCGCACGCTCGAAATGCGCAACTTCCCATTTACTCTAAATACATAAAAAAGGGCCTTTACCTGCACTTGTCAAAAAAAGCACAGTTTGCAACTAGGGGAGGAGGACAATTTCTAGCTCGGGCGCAGAAGGCGCCCTCGACTCCAACTCGTGCTCAAATCTCGCCCGAACTAGAAATAGCCCTTTTCCCCCCCTAGTTGCACAATATACTAATACGGTGCAGCTATGAGTCAATCTTTACCAGTAGGCTCATTCGAATGGGAAGAGAATGTTGAGCAATTGGATATTCGCAATATTCCCGATGAGTCCCTTACGGGTTACATATTCAAAATTGATTTGGAATATCCTATCGAGCTTCAAGAACTTCATAAAGATTTGCCACTCTGTCCACAGCAATACACTCCTCCAGGCTCTAAAAATTCGAAATCGATAACTTCGCTCCTCCCGAAAGATAGATACGTTATTCATTATAAGAATTTGAAACAGTGTTTGAGATTAGGTATAAAGATAAAAAAAATTCATCGTGGTCTAAAATTTGAACAGGCACCATGGCTCAAAAAGTATATAGATTTGAACACCAAAATGAGAAAAAAATCGAATAATGATTTTGAAAAAATTTTTTAT
>JARQTJ010000782.1:113265-149322 GCA_030142635.1 Trachelus troglodyta
AATACTTTTTGTTAGAGAAATTCACAGCACTCCTGTACTTGGCGTAGTTTTTTACACGTAAGTGTTTTTGGGGGATAACTTTATATGGACCCGAGTATAAATGAAAAAATTTCTTTGTAATAAAATCGACCGCATTAGATGGATGGGGTAATCTCAACAACACTAAATCGCCTACTTGTATGGGTATTTTTGACACACTTTTTTGCTGCTTCACACGAGACTCATAACTCTTTTTCAATCGATCATTTGCGAATACAATTTGTTTTTCCCTTGACATTATTACACTTTGCGGAAACTCAATAAGCTTATTTACAATATTGGAAGCTGGTATTCCAAAATGAAGAGTATACGGTGTGCTTGCAGTACTTGAATGGTGCGTAATATTAAGTAATTGTTCTATTTTGGGTAAGAACTTAGCCCATGCTGAATGTTTATGCGAACATAATGTGCGGAATAAGCGACCTAACTCCTTCATAATACGTTCCGCAGGATTTGACTGAGGGTGTCTTATTGATGAAAATAATACTCGGATGCCGGCCTGCTCCAACGTTTTCCTCCAAACAGCAGCGGTAAATTGCGTTCCGTGATCAGACAATATAGATTGCGGTTTTCCTATATTAGGTATATAATAGGTATATATAATAAGGGGGGGAAAAGGGCAAAAAGGGAAAAGGGAAAAGGGAATATCCATTCCCTCCCGCACGCTCGAAATGAGCAACTTTCCATTCACTTTAAATACATAAAAAAGGTTTTTCATGCACGTGTTAAGAAAAATATATTTTTAATAACAATTGCACTTGTTGCACGTTTAACTGCATATAATCGTACATGTTTAGAAAATGCATCTAACATTACAAAAACGTATTGTACACCTCCTGTTGAACGTGGCAATGGACCATAAAAGTCTACCGCAACCAACTCATTTGGCCGCTTCGTCCAAATAAACTGATATTCGCCTTCCATACATATATTACTTGGTTTAATGCGCTGGCACAAATCACAATGTTTCACAAACAACTTAACTTCCTTTCGCATCGACTTTCAAAAGAAATATTGCCTTAAGTATGTAAAAGTCTTAAAAGTGCCAGGATGTCCGAGTTTCTCATGACACGCACGTATTAACGACCCAGTCAACTTTCTTGGAACTACGATACGCCAATGTTTATCATTATTCCCATTAATAATTAAAATCCCATGATATAACTGATATCTTTCAGTACCCATTCCATTAAACAAGTCATGCTTAATTTTAATTATATTAGAGTCTTCGCCTTGCGCCTTGTCAATTTGCTTCACTAATACATCGTATTCGTCATTTCTTTCTAGGCGGCACAACCATGCGAGAGATTCATCGTCACCATTAATTCTGTCAATGGGCCACATCAATTCACAAAGCGAAATCATAGTATGACGATTTACTTCGTTATGAAATTTAGCATCTGGATTTCTACTAATAAAATCAGCAACTATATTATCTTTTCCACGGCAATACGCAACAGTAAACGTATATTGCTGTAAAACAATACTCCACCTAGCTAATCTAGCATTGGTATACAATGAGCTATTTAAAAAAGTCAAGCACCGATGATCAGTAATAATTTCAAAAGGAACTCCCAATAAATACATACGAAACTTTGTAACCGAATAAACGATTGCTAATAACTCTTTCTCTGTGGTAGTATATCTTATTTCTGCTTTTGTTAGACATCGGCTTACAATTGCCACTATCATTTGTTTATTGTTCTTGTCTATTTGATATAAAATCCCTCCTATTCCATAATCACTAGCATCACATTGTACTTTAAGTAAGGCATCAGGAATTATGTGCTTGAGTGTTACACAATTACAAAAAATATTTTTCTTAACACGTGCATGAAAAAGGCCCTTTTTTATGTATTTAGAGTAAATGGGAAGTTGCGAAGTAAATGGGAACTTCCCATTTACTCTAAATACATAAAAAAGGGCCTTTACCTGCACTTGTCAAAAAAAGCACAGTGTGCAACTAGGGGAGGAGGACAAAATCTCGCCCTTGCTAGAAATAGCCCTTTTCCCCCCCTAGTTGCACAATATACTATTTTTCTCTATAAATTAACAACTGCGTATCGTCTACCGTGTAAGATTCATTGATCTATGCCGTTTGCTCTGGCTGTTTTATCTTGTTTCAGGAGCACGCGTTTGAGTCGAGTCAAAAATACAAGGAGGGCAAATTCATTATCGAACTTGCCCACATGATCAAGGAGAATGGATGGGAGTGAACGTTGGGGGAAGTGTGAGGATGGTTCGCGGTATCCCGTTCCACCTCGCCGTGAGACTTCCCTCGCTGATAAAGAAACGCCTACAATGTTGTTCTAATTGCAATGTGTGCGGCACCCCATCCCCTGTCGAACCACCAACGAAAGTCTGTGATTTCATTTGTGATTTGTAATCTTAGTAACGTTTGCGTTTCGGACGGTTCGAGACCGATTTTTCATTTTACCGATCGATTCGAGCGTGAGACGATGACGGCGGCGTGATCCGCGTCGGTGACGGATCGGCCGTCCCCTAAGTATTTGTAAAGAAATTATTTTTCGAGGGAAAAAAAAACAAATGCAAAAAATAACGATAGAAGTAAGGAAATGACAAGAGTTATATAGAGACGCAAAAGTGGAGAAAGAGAGGGAGAGAGAGATACAAAGAATTCACTATTAGACGTATGGAACAAAAAAAAAACAGAAACAAAGAAAGAAATCAGGAAAAAAATAACGAAAAACAATTAGTCACATGTCAGTCGTGATGATGAGTACTGACGATCTTGGGGAACTTGACGATAACAATGAAGAGGAGACAGAAGGTGCCATGCCGGATATGACGATCAAAGAACCAGGATGCTCTCTGCGAGCAGTGGGGTGCCCCTCTTGATTTTCATTTATTTCTCCGTGAAGAGCGAGAAAAATGGCGTATTGCGACGTCACTCGCGAGGAACGTTAAATAAATAATTAAAACGTGCGGGGCACCCCGGCGACCATTTTTTACATGTTATTAAATGCACCGGAGCAGCGCGAGTGCCACAGACTTTGCTGGAACCGACTGTCTGCCTGCCGCGTCTATCATTGGAATTTCACTGCCGATATTCCTAATATTAATTAAGATTGCTTGCGACGCGTCTAGGCGTCGCGGGACTGTAGATCTAGCGTTAGCCTACATAATAGCATACTAAAGCCTATATTACAATATTATATAGGACTCATGAATGTAGACAGTAAGGATAACTAAAAGTAAGGCAAGAAGAAGGTGAGCATGATGTGAGGGGGGAGGAGAGGGGAGGTCAGATTCAAGTGTGACAGAGGGAACGATCAGAGCGAGAGAGAAAGAGAGAAGAACGTCGATGATAAACTAATACAAAAACAAGACATCATTTAATATAGTATATAAACGACAAGGAAAAGCTCTGGGATTATCGTGTCCGCGTATGTGTCTGAATGTTACGTTCACCATGCCTGCCAAACAGTCTGTTTGTCTGCCAGTTGCCACTATTACTATATTAATAACGTCGTATCATAACAACACAGGTTCACATTTTTCGTCGGCTCCGCAGGGTGTGGTGTGACTGGATCGTGTGTCGTTGTCGTCGTGAATATCACTATTATGGGACTGCGCCTTCCTATGCACGCACTAATTAAATGAAGAAAAAAAAAATACCAAGATGATTGCTCATTACTTTTTAATATCGATCTCATTTGTAAATATTTAATAGGGATTCCGGATTTAATGCGGTTGATCTACACCGCGTGCAGATAGCAGCAGCGTTACTGCGCGCGGACGCGAGCCGTTGTGGATGTAGAAAGTGAAGAAAAAAAAAAGAAAATAAGAAAAGTGTCGCGATCACTTTTTTTTCCTTCGAATTCACGTATAACTCATGAAATTTTTCGCGATTCTCGCAGTCCGTACGATCGTGTCCAACGACCGGCGTGATTTTGCGTCGACCATGCGCGATCATTATTATCACTCACTTATCAGGTTATGATCGTTTAATTATTAATATCATTGTTGTCCTGACCCTCGATTTAATTTTTCATCTGCCTTATAGTCCATTTTTTTTACTTCGTATAAGAACTCCTCGTTTTAAAATTCTTTTATGTCCCCACCCGCCCTAACACGTAGAGTTTAATACACGTATGTAGGTGACTCTCGGTTGCTCTACTCGCCTATTTATCGTGGGACGTCTCATTAGCGAACTGGGAGTGATGATATTGCGAAGTATTCATGAATGTACTGATCATTAGTCTTTTAATTAAATTGTCATGATAACTCGAGATATTATGTCTGTATGATTTCTTATATAATAAGTATTGCGGTTGCAAAGAGGAATACCAAATAAAACATGGCCGTACACAAAGGACAAATAAAAGTGATAAATGGTTAGGCTTGTACCGCATAGAACAATTTTTATTCTTTTGTACAAATGTCTTTTATTATGAATGTAATATTATTCGTTATTATGAAGCAGGATTTCGTTGTAGCACGAATTTATCCGAATTACTTATGCAGAAGAAACGTTGCGCAACACAGTATTACGTTCCTTTAGGACGAAGATGTGCGCATATCAAAATATTGTAAAATTTGGGTTTCTCGAGAAAAAAAAAGGTTGTCACCAGGCAGCAGCTTATTGATTCTACCAGTTTGTTACGTTCGGTGTGCGATGGCGAGTAGCGACCGTAGCGTAAGAAGCGGCTCTTCTAAGCGTTTATTAGAAATCTTAGTCTACGGGTAGGTTTATTGCGTTGACTTTGCCTTTTTTTTTATTGTTTAGTTAGCGAAATAAAAGTTAGCAGTAACTTTAGAGGGGTTTTTTTTTTGTATCGCCCTAGGTATATGCATTTTGGGATGGAGATGCAATGAATTTGTTGAGGCGTGTAACCGGTTGCATCTGCTTATCGATGCATCGCTTGGCGTCGCGACTTCTCGTAACGTTAACGCAGTCTCTTTATTGAGCGAAAATCGTTTAATCAAATGGCATACATATGAAAGTGCAGTGTGGCTCGCGCGTGAATCGGTGATACGAATGAATGTGCCGGCCTAATCCTCACGCTGTCTCTCAGAAAAGAGTACTTTTTATATTAATGTGCTGATATATATATATATGTGTGTATATATATATATCTACCTTAATATTCCTTTATTGCCCTCAATCCTCTTCCCTTGTATCACTCACTACCTTCATTCCTTGTTGATACCTGTTTACTGGACCACCAAGTTTGTAGATTCCAGCCTCCACTAAATCTCTAACATCACCAGGACTTTGCTTTGTAAACCATGTTCGTAATAAAAAATAAAAAAAGATATTTACTCGAAATCTTACGGTGTGATTATCATGTTGTTTTTTTACCTGTTCGATGAGTTTCCTTTAGAGAGAGTATTGAATATGGGCGGAAAGCTTAATGTGTATGAATTTGAAAAATGTATTGATGGATGCTTTGGAGATGAATATTTTTAATTTGACAGAAAATATGTTCTGATTTACCGACAGATCACGCGTGCGAATAGTAGACGCTAAATGGGCGTGTGACGCCTGGAGATTTGACAAATCGCTTTTGTTTTTTTGTGTATCTTTTGGTTATTCAGTGTATTTTTATTTATTGCGTTCTGTTTATTATTTATTTCTAGTTAACATGATGGACGCTATTGCTAATCGTCCTCATAAGATGAGAAACTTACAGCTGAAATCTTCAACGTGAGTATGGGGCTTATAGACGGCAGTATGGTGAGGTTATGTTTAAAATGATTAGACTTCTCTCTATTTTTAAACAGTATATTTCATGTTTCTGTATATGACATGGTTTAAGAATGTTTCTGTATTCTTTTAAACAATTTTGGATCACGATTTTAATAATTCAAATGACATTGGAAGTTGTGATATTAGGTGACCAGCACAAATGGCGAAAATCAATATCCTTCCATTCTTATACCACCCCCATATTATATCATAAATAGATTTGATTATGAACGGGGTATATTCGTTATTGTCATATATTAGTTGTATTATGTTCTTGCTACTCTTATTTACTTGTATTCTTTCATTGATTTTTTATATATTAGTTATATAGAAAATATTGTATAGTCAATATCTGCTTTAATTTTCCCAATGTTTATGATATTAGTGAAATATTACTATTGTATTTTATCCTGTTATTTAGTCAAAATGGAGATGCATTAGAGAAATTTGGAGATCAAGGTGGCTACTTTGATGTAGTCGTACGACCAATGTTACAACAGGGTCACGAAGGGGAGCTCTGCAGCTGGTTGAAAGAAATGAGTTTAATACGCACTGTATCGCAGTGTCCAAACACCACTTGCAATGGACGAAATCTAACATGGAATGCTGCTAGAATAATAGACAAATATAACTGGGCATGTCCTGAATGTACTCGTAAACAATCCATACGAGAGAGCTCCTTCTTCTTAGCGATCAAATGTGACCTGAAGATGTGCCTTCAAGTGATATTGGCATGGTGCCAAGTAATTCCAGCAAGTGTCACTGCTAATTACTTAGGTATGTCAAGTTTTTAAGGCATGCAATATCACTTCAGTGATAACAAATTCTAAACTATAATTATGAACAGATTTAAAGGATTATGTTGTGAAGAAAGTCTATGAAAGATGCGCCAAAGTTTCTGAAGCCTATGTCATACGACATCCAGAGGAGTGGGTATTAGGAGGACGCAATATGGTGTTGATAGTGGATGAATTTCCTGGAGGTTGTATGACGGAAAATTACGTGGATATTACAGTGACGAAAAAACGCAACAATAACTGTCACACAATACTTTGCATCGCAGAAGCAAATGCTGTACCACCTCGTATGTGGCTCCATATGATTCAGGCAGTGCCTGAGGTAAGTCAACACTCCTAATATCTATTCTCAGGTATTAATCCTCAATACTTATTTTAGTCAATAAAATCAGACAAAAGCCATATTGGTAGCAGCAGGTGTGGTATGGTAGAAGAAGCTCTAAAAGAAATTATCCAGCATGTTATGCCTGACAGTTACATCGTGGCTAATAGTCGAGCTCGATGCTGCAGCTACGAATCTCTTCAAGAATTAAATCAATACAGGGTGATAAGTGTTGAGCATTTGCAAAAACTTGATCCTCCAGGAAAGAATAAGCTTCTCAATAATCTCGGTAAGTACTTATTGCTGTTTTTGTTTTTATAAGATATATACGATTTACTATAGCCAATAGATATTCATTCCTTGGTTTTCTATAATATTGTTCCTACAAGAAACAATATGGCAGACCGGTGTTGAAATCTGTGAAGAAATTCAGGAAGCGACACATTCCTCAGGTCAGAATATTCTCTTTACTCACCTTTGGCGACAGAGATTTGGTACAACACCATCCACAGCCTTTCAGTATATGCTCAATCATATTGCGGAGTATTATCGATTTACATAAGTCTGCGTTAATTAATTTGATTAATCATTTTAATAACGTCCAATTTTTTACGATTCGGACCCAAAGAGTTACCGAAATTTTAATGCAGCCGATTATGAGCAGTTACCGAAATATGCTAGATCGCCTGTATCGTAGTTATATTTATTACTAGAGATAATGATTTATTAATTAATTGTTCAAAGAAGTATTACGCACGAATTTATATAACGAAACGAATACTTCGTCTAATCTGCACACGGTATTTGCTAATTACTGCCAGTAATGCTAATAGCAATGCTCGTTTTACTTGCCCAGGATGCAAAGTAATATCCATTGTTGAGACTATATATTTTATAAGAAATTTTACCCTGTCGTTTAGTGTTAATTATTACGCCGTTCAATAAACGTACGAAGCCCGTGTCTTCCAGGATAAAGAAAAAAATAAAACAAATTTTCGAGGCAACGCACAATATTTTATTATCACGCAAGTGCCTATGATGCGAGAGTAATAATTTTCTATCAGGAAAATTTTACTATTATTATGATATGTAATTTTCTAATTCAATGGATATCGCGAAAATACTTTAAGCAATTTATTATAGTTACGTACCAAGGATCACATGGACTTGGATAGTTTGATGAGCACAGATTTTTTTATGAAGAATTATTATTTTAATTATTATGAAACTCATACGTTTAGTTACGTCATTTTGTAGTGTATTATAATGTTCCTTGTTGGCGAAATGCAATTTAGCAATACCGAGGGTGATTGACATTTATAAACGGATTCATAAGACTTTATTTTATTTCGTTATCTGTTTAATTTACAATGTGTTGCATAATACCATGTGCAATTTACATAAACCAGTTGAACATAAGTGCGAACGCCGAATTAAGTTGAGATATAATTATTAAAATCATGGAATTCTTTATGATTTTTTCTAAAGTTTTTCTTTTACTTTATATTGCAATGCTTTTTTTTGTTTAAACACGGATCGAGCTTTACATTTACTATTTATTGATATTACCTGAAAATTTCTTTCGGTTAACTATTCGTTTGAGACAGACCGATCGAATCTTTTATTTTTTAAGATCATTCTAAGCCTTACCATTGTTCATGAATTTAAATACGCACGACGATGTCTATTGATATATTTTGTGAAATGTTATACAATAAGAGAATTATTACTGCACTCATTCAGTTAGCAATATATTGAAATTACATTATCATTAACTGTATTATATAAGATATTTCATTAATTGTTACATGAATCTATTCTAACTATGAGTATATGCGAGCTATTGATATAATAGCTTCGATTATAAGAATGTTCATTGGAAATTGATATGTATTTTATACATTTATTACATTTATATTGGAATAAAAATTGCGAAATTTCTATGGGTATTTCACAGATAAAAACGGTTAAACTTAGTTGCTCATCAGTTTTTTATATTCCTTTTGGTCCTGTACCATTTTTTTGAAAACCTTGTACTTCCTCTCGTGGTATCTAAAAGACACAATAATATCATTTTACATTGTATGGACCTTAGACATGACATTATATGAAAAGGTTTGTACTGAAATTAATCAAATTCATCTAATAATCTTACGTACTCATATAATAATTTCCTAGGAGTCACAACAGTCGCAGTGCCATTCATTGACTGAATTGCATCATGCATCGAAGGAAATGCACCAGCAGCACAGGCACCAAGAATGGCCGAACCAACTAGGACAGATTCTCGTTGATGTGGCAGAAGGACAGGCAATCCAAGGACATCAGCCTGTGTCTGTACGAATAATAGATTTTGGCTGAGACCACCACATATAAGAATAGTGTTGATTTCATGGCCAGCTGTGGTAAGTGCTTCCAGAATATGCTTAGTGCCATACTAAAAATATTTCACACAGTTATATTTGATATAAGACTTTTAGCAGTAGATTTAAAGCTTTGAAAAATATTATTTTACTCACCGTTAATGCTTGTACCGTAGCCAAGTACAGGGTTGCTAGATTTTCTTCATCGGTTGATAAAGAAAGTCCAGAAATCTATATCAAGAAAAAAAGGAATTATATAATTTTGAATTGAATCAGTATTCAATTAATATGCTATTAAAGAGTATTTATTGCAATACCATTCCTTGAAGGCTGGGATCAGCCAGTGGGGATCGATTGCCATGAAAGTCTGGCCAAATATGTAAATTTTTTGTTAAAACAGCAACGTCTGATAGATTTTTCTTCTTTGCCATTGCTTCTAGCAATTGGGACAGATATCCTTGTACGTGACTAGAGTTGATTAATTATCATATTAATTGTCATTGTGAAAACAATTCATTAATAGTCTGCTTACGTTTTCTTGTCAATTTTGTTACGTATGGACTGAGTAGCAGGATGCGTGTCTATAATGTGATCCAGTAATTTCCCTGTTGCGCTTTGACCTCCTTCGTTAAGCCATAAGCCAGGAACCATTGCACTATAATATGGACCCCATACACCATCGACAAATATTTCTTTCGCACTAACCACCATGTGACATGTGGAAGTTCCACAGATTAATCCTTAAAAAATCCTTAGATGAATTATTTAATTTTTTTTTAATAATGAAATGAGTTTTATAAAATGAACTAGGTATGTACCTAGTCTATTAGTGAGGTCGCTCGAAATACCAGGTGCAGAACAACCCACCATTCCAAGTCCCCCAGCATGAGCATCAATAATTGATGCACCCACTGCAGTTCCAGGTAGAAGATTTAGTTCCTTTGCAGCTTTAATTGATAGTCCAGAGCCAACTGGATCACCAGGTGCCTTCACATCGATACCTGTAACACTTTTCTCATTTCGATAGGAATGAAATTGCTCGATGTGTCAGGTGCTAGCGAATGCAAAATTATAAAAGATACAATAGTTTAATAGTTTCCACTGGTACCTATTCTTTTCCAATTATCAGCACTGAGATCCGATAGACCTAGTCTCTCAAAAAAATCGAGATTCCATCCATTACTCTTAGCATCCGGTCCAGCTTTGTAATTCCATTTGCATACTAAGGAACACAATGATCTGAAAATAAAACTCAACTGATTGAAATAAACTACTTAATTATAATAGTATGGAATACAGTACTTAATCATTCTCTTCAAATATTCTACCTCGATTCCGAATTCGTCGCACGCCAAGTCAAAAAGTCAGGCAGATCGAAAAGTAATTTTGCTCTGGACCAAGAGGCATTTAAATTTTTTTTAAGCCACATCATCTTCGGAGTTTCCATTTCCAAAGATATTTTACCACCTACGCAACGCAGCATCTCGTGCCGCGTTTCATTGATAAAATTTGCTTCTGCTTCTGCTCTGTGATCCATCCATAATATTATATTTTGTTCATCTTTCCCTATAAATAGATTAGACAATAAAAATATATTCTGTAATTTATAATACATGTAATTCCTATATTACATAATATTCTTTATTATTACCTGATGGGCTTACAGTTACTGGTAAACCAGTTTCATCCAAAGCAACCAACGAGCAGGTCGCACAGAAACCAATTCCCTTGATATTCTCATTAGGTACTTCATCAACCACTTCCTGGAATATTCAGTACATATAAACAATACTGAAAACGTACCTTTATTGTCATTTTCATTGAATATAAATTATATACCTTTACTACATGACATACAGCATTCCAGATATTCTCAGAACACTGTTCGTAAAAGCCAGCCTGAGGATTGAAGATTTCAATGGGATGAACGGATATCTTGTATAATTTCCCATGGGAAGAAAACAAACCCGCACGTGCGCTACCCGTACCCACATCAACGCCCACATAATAATTCATGATTCTTCAGTAAAGGATCGTCTGAGTAAATTAACTTTACTTATAAGAGGCCATGTCTCTGTTGACTGAACCGTTGAAACGTACTGTGAAAACAGAATAGTTATCGGTAAAGTATTACGTTTGAGATTATAAACGCTTATTCTAATATCTCATGACCCTGAGATAACAGTAAACCCTGCAATAGATATACAAAGTACGATTCAAATCCGGTTGTGAAGTTTAAAGTGCAATTTTCCTGCCCTATCTTGCACTTTAATAAAATAATTTTTCGCAATACCAAATATCTGACATGGATTGAGCGTTATGTAACTATGTATATATAAGTAGTTATTGTCAGAAGTGGAACAAGTACACGTCACTAGGCCTTGAAAATATTAAATCTTTTATGAGAAAGTTAAATGCCCCGTATAAAAGAGATAATATATTTATTTCTTAAGACAAATTTTTTTTTAACGCATTCAGTGAGTCAACCATTTCTTATATATAATATCTAGTTTTGTTTAAGATTCTTTATGCTGTATATGTGGCTGTTTTTTGTAATTAATGGTAATAGGTACATTAATTCTTGTGTGATTGGGCCTGAAAGAAATATTTAGCATATGTGAATCATTGACATATGTTGAAACATATGTTTAGTTTTCTTGACGTGTTATGATGCTGTGCGTTATATTATATATCAAAGCGATCTCAGATGATTAATAAAAGGTAAGAATTATGGAATTAATTATATTTTCGCCATTTGGACCTGTTAATGATGATATCAGAGTTAATTAAAATTATAAATAAAGCGACGCCGTCTAAAATATTCAAAACGTGGGTTTATATACTTTACGCACGTGTTTCCGTGTTGTTTACGCGTACCTCGTGTACCCAACCTAACACAACATGATGAAAACGATTGGAACATAAACGTGTTTGAATGAAACATTTTGTACAGGATTATTGTGTTGTAAATATATGAAAATAATGTGAAATTTCATAGATTTAAAAATGTTTTAATTGTATGTGCGAAGTGTATTGGTGCAGATAATATTGACAGAATTCTGAAGAAGAAGAGACTTTGTTTAACCTAAAAAATGGTTCGGTTTAAGAACAGGTATTTGGTTTAGAATATCTTTTGTATTATGGTTTTGAGTAATGTAGTAATTATTCTGAAATTGCCTGTAATGTTTTTCTTATGGTGTGATAATTTACTATTATCAATGGTATTATCCTTATAGGTATATTGTTGTTGAAATTACACCAGGAGATATGAGTGATAAGTCTATTGTGCTTAAAAGTACAACGTTGCACTATGCGATACTGCAGAAAGTGCAACAATTTTATGGAGATTTTGGTGCAGCTGCGTTTAAAGCTGGATACAATGGTATTTTCTTTGATTTGTCATTCGTGCAGCAAATATAATAGATATTGATGTTTCAATATTAAATATATGTATATAGAGCAACAAAGTTAATAATCAATGTTTCCTTTGTGCCAGCTAAATATTGCAATGCAAGGACAAGAATAGCATTAATAAAAGTACGCCATGGGCCTCATAGATTTTTATTAAAATCTTTATCGTCCATAACAGATATCGGTGGCAAGTTAGTCTCAGTTAGTATTATATATGTGGGGGCTACTATGAAACATTGCTTTCATTTTATAAAAGTAAGTGAAATGCAATTAAAATATAAATAACTTATGTAAACATGTATATTTTTATTAATATTACATGAAATGTGTTGTATGGTAGAATTATCAACAAAAAAAACTGGAAGCAATGTGGTCCAGCTTAAGAAACGAGCAAGAAAGGAAGAAAATGGAAGATGCATTAATGACATTAACACCTGGAATGAACGAGATCAAATGATTGTAAATAATGTAATATCTTACATAAAAATATTTAACTAATTTGTTAAGTAAAATTAGGATTATAAAACATTTAATAAGATATTTTTAAATACATCAGCCACAAGAAAATAAATTTCTATTCCACAAAACCACCTAGTATTTCAACAGACTATGGAATTCAAAATATTGACTCTATTTTGAGCTGTTCATCTGTGCCGATTTTCTATTTCTTTTTCTTCAGCTGTTACTAGAAACAGTTTTACAGCTCTCACCTAATAAAGTTCTCCACAGTACATTGATATTAAATACAACCATTCAATAAAACGAGAAATAACAGAAACAAAGATTGCAATCAATTTCGAGACTAATACCAGTAAAAGTCAAGGATTCGCATAATCTCACGTTATCGCGATAATTGATAATCAGTGATAAATGTGAACGAAGCTTTATCTTCAGTTATGCTACGCCCTACGAGATACATACAAGAGGGTGAACATAGCAATGAACATCAAGTGTTTTCTTCTGCCTGTTAAACAGCTCCGTCCGTTCTACGTATTATCTATTAACACCTCCATGTCAATAGAAATCCAGCATGCGGTAAAACTTTATTTTTAAACGACCTACATTCTCTACGACCGCATCATCCCTCCTGGAGCAATTTTTTTTCACCCCCTAGAGCTCCGCGCAGTTCCACGTTATTTCATCTTCAATCTTGAAACGTTCCCATAAGCATTAGGCAGCACTGGCGTTGCTGTCGTACGATGGAAACCGACGCCAGTGCACTGTGCTAGTAGTACCAGGGCGTCGCGCGCTTTGCGTACATTCGTATTTCGGCGGTCCGGCGTGCGGGATCAAGACCGCTTAGTGTTCGAGGTGTAACGATAAAATCGAGTTCTTAGGCCTTATCGTATAATTTTTAAAAAGTGCTTGTTAATGTGTTCTACGCTAATCTGTTCGACGAGTCCTAGTGCCAGCAGGGACTTCTCAGGATTCTCCTCGGAGCCGGTGATACGGGACAAGGTGAGGAAAGAGTTTTCACGTAGAGGTTATCGATTCTCTGATGGGTTCAGTTCGAAGACTTCTAAACCATCGTAATCCTGAAGATACTTCCTTGAGTATAACTCCCTGAGAATTATTCTTGTAGCCTCTACTCTGGATCTAAATGGTCTTTACGACCAGGGTGAAATTCTGTCTTGGCTCTGTATCAGGATACGAGTCGTTGAACAGTGGGGAGCGGTTTGTTTGTTTGTTTAGGGAAACAGATGTCATCTATACCCTCTTCTCTGTACTTTGTATGTTCTCTGTGAGTCCTGTGAGAGATATTATATTTTATGTGGGTGGGATACTAATCTCTAGGCGGGTCGATATCGATTTTTCTTGTGCGTAAACGAGACAGAGAAACATGAGAATGCCACAAAAGATTGCATGACTGCTACCCTCGTTCTTTATTTGCTCTTTTGCAATCAATCCAATTTCGTTGGCTGACTTTTAGGAATGGCTCGTGCATTTCTTAGGCTGATTTATTGGCCTCGGTCACATCTATATCGACTCGACCGGGTCTTTAGGTTTCTGTTAATAGAATTGTACACAGTGAGGGGGAATTAAATGAACTTTCTAGATGTGTTTATGAGGATTTTCTTAGAGAGAAATTTTTTGTTTTGTTCTATTCTTCTTCGGACTCGCACGTGCAACCTCGGTTTAGGAAGAAAGTGCTTGTTGTTATTTCTTTGCAATTTTTGATGGGAAAAAAATGCTTTGTCATCATATTTTTATAAATATAAAGATTATAATTCTTAACAGTGACAATGTCTTGTCAATAACGCAGACTTTACTCACAAGATTAATCTCGTTTTAGGCAATTCCTTATCAATGTCGAGTTTGACAATATCCCAGTAGGGGAAGAAACATGATTGGAATTCCAGGATTATTGTTATCTGATTTATACTATGGCGGTTTAAAATTATTTCTGCTTTCAATTCTAATTTTTTAAATAATATTTACCTATTGGAATTTTTTCCCATTAATTATTCCTTCTTAACACTCACAGTACATTTTACTGATAACCTTATCTCTAACAAGAGTCGACAGCCATCTTTCCAGGAAGTCCTAAATCCCACAAGGAATCTTGGAGGTAATTTGTCCAAAGAAAAAAAAATCCGAGACCCATGATATTTTTCTCACATTTATTTCTCCTGTGGTATCCTACATTTCTCAAGGAATTCAATTCTGCCATTACTTATCAGCAAGTGGGACATATTGGGGATGAATCTTTCACAACCGTCGAAAGTGAAATCTCAATATTTTCGTGGGTTATTTTCGTTTCACGCTCGAAGGACGCGATCGTCTCGTTACCAATATCTCTGTGTTAATGACTTGATTACCAAAAGAGAGAATTCCTGAAGTGGAAGAAGATGAAAAAAGAACAGCCGAATGCTCTTCACTTTCTACAGGAATATTTCGTCTCGCGATGTCGGTTGCGGAATATCCTTACATTACAGGAATATCAAGAATAACAAGACATAGCATAAATATCAACACTGTTACCACATGACACTCTACCTTCTTTCATATAAAGCAAGAATATCCATAAGCTTTCGAATTGCTCTTCTTTAATTACCGTACCAAACGATTCATAATAGGCCACATTTCTAACGACTTTTCGTTCCGACGGACAAGAACAATTTATTAAGAGCGACCGACAATTATCCAATTTTATTAACACAGTCTGGATATCCAATCAAACATTATTTATTTTTACCATCCACCTATTAAAAAACAAACGAACAATTTTATATTTCATAAACGTGGTAACTCTATGTCTACTGCTTCATCTGTACAGCTGATTTCCTCTCACAAGTCAGACATTTATTAGATCCACTAGTCGTAAGATGCAACCGATACATTAATACCAGATGCTTGAATTCATATTCCTATAATATATTTTAGAGTTTCTGTAACCATTAGAAAGGGTCTGACAACCGGATGGAGTACAGCAGATAAGGTTGAAAGCATTTTCTAGAGTACGATAACTGCTCTCGCTGACTTTTTGGGAATAAATTCGAATAGACGTCATTGCTGTTCTGCTCGAACAAAGGATTGCGACATAATCCAACGAGTTCAGTGTCATTTGTAATTATTTTTTTACAATGCCGTCTTACTTGTTTCTTTGGCTGTAATATTATTAACATAAGCCACACGGGGATCGTGCTTTCGCTAATGAAACCTGAGATAAAAAATGACTGGCTCGTGTGCGGTTAGACTTGGATTCGTAACTCTCGTTTTTTAAATGAGATGTCACGTAACATCTGTATCGTGGGATCCAGTGGGTTTATCAATTTCCACGTGTTTGATTTTCATTGAGTTTCAATCTTTTTACGCCATTTTATAAACTTTGACGTATATACTAATGCGTGTTGTAAGTAACGCACGCTTGTGATTACTTTTGATGTTTTTTTTTTAAATTTTTTCCCCCTACAGAACTGGTAAACAGGGCACGTTTAATGTCTTGTCCAAGACAGGAATAATTTACGAGTTTATCTTCAATGCCTGAAGGAAATGCGGTTGCTCTGCCTTCGACTTCCGTAACGTCCTGTACGATGAGCTTGTAGGTTTACTGTTTCGTACATTAGAATGTAAATATAAATATGATTTGCATACCATTTGTTATTATATTTTATTTTTTACTCGTTAAATTCAACTTCAAATGGGGCTAACGATACTCACCTTGTATACGGTATGATATATTATCCTTTTTTTCTGATCAACCATGCCTAAAGGCGGTTTTAATGGCAATCGGCCAAATAATTATATCTATCAGGCTCTGTAACTAGAGGATTCAGTCGTGCGACTAAGAAAATCATTAGATTATGGAAAGTGCATTCCGACCTAGATAATGGGATCTGATGATTACAACCTTTTTCTTGATAACAATAACGGGACATGATTTTTCACTTGCTAACCTAATTCCTTCCTTTATTCCCGCTTTATTAAGTATATCATTCTCAACCGACAAGACGCTTTATGAATATGTATCCGGAATCTCGAGGTTCGCTCCTCGTACGTTGAAGCTCCGACGGCGTGACGATCGTCGACAGTTAAATTAAACCAAGCTGAAGTCATCGCCATTATCCGCTGGCATAAATTGCTCGTAATATTCTCACCTTCCCACAAGCATGGAACGCGCTGATAAGAATCAAGCGACGCATCTCATAATATTATCTCATTTTAATTCTCGCTGTATTAACCGAAACGAAGTAACGCTGTCATTAAAATTCAATCTTCCAAGAAATATTGTATGAATTTTCGTGTCGCGGTCCTTTGGACATTTAAGGTTTCACTAAATCTCCACAACACTGTGTAATCTAGATGCTTCTGTACTACCATGATCAAATATAGTGCAATTTTTCTCAACCCGTAATCTTCTCAATGATAAACGATAATGGATATTAAATTGAAAATGTCATTCGATCGCACAATATTCACAGTGTTTATAACCTCAAAGGTTTTTTTAGTTCGCTTTTAATAATAACTTATTACATCTAGGTAATAGGTACTCCCACGCTTAACGTGTTAAGAAAGTTAATCGACTGTTATGCACGAACGAAAGGAGTGTGTCAAAAGAGTCAATTCCGAAAGTACGATTTGATTATTATTAACGTTACTTTATTATTTCGTAATAACGTTTCTTTCCATTTGCGCACTGTATATACCTTTCTAAACAATGGAGACTCGAAGCTTGTATGTATACAGTTCTGTTACAATTGGTAAATTAATGGTTTTAAATTCACAGCGAGGCGATACTCTATGCTTTGTCATTGTACTTACTACTTGAGTCAAAAGACTTTCATTTTCTTTTTTTTTCCTTTCATCGAGAGAAAAAAATGTGAACACTAGGTGGTGCAGAACTGCCAGACGCGATTCTTCTATAGATGACATATATTGTGCATGGACCAAAATAAATATGGCCGCCACAAAGAAAATGCAATCGATGACTCAATGACCCTCGTTTCTCACCCTCGATCACGAACCGTCCTGGGGTCCCTCTTATGTCGACTCGTTCTGCACTCGCCTTTAGTTTCTCCAGTGGCGAGACGTGGCGAAGCGGCGAATAAATTGGTATTAGCCGTGAGCCTCTGTGGCATCTAAGCGAATACCGAGCACGTTAAAATGCATGGAAGCTGCTTTCGTGCATCTTTGTGTACACTGGTATACAAATGCATGGTATATTAAAATTATGGAATTAGTTTTAACGACGAATCAGTGAATTACTGCGGTTAGGTTAGGTCAATAGATACTTTAATTAGTTCATGGCATTAAAAAAAATGGAATTGAAATTCGACCGTGGTTGAATTTTATACCAGGTATATTATACGTTGGTTACGTGATCGCTATGTCGAGTTTGTACTCTTTTTTTTTTTCTTAATCGTTCATTGCTACCTTTGTCATTGCCAATTCCATTCCGTTTAATTGACTTCCGTGACCAAGAGAACGCACGAGATAAATTCGTATTGGCTGGCCTCGTCGTTCGCCGAATCTAACTTAACCTAACCTTACTCGGTAAATGGCCTCTGCAGAATGCAGGGTACGAGTCTCGCGCTGCCGTACGAATGTATAACATACGCAAGAACGTGTGTTGGCTCCTTTTCCTTTATTCGTTTTGTTTCACGTTAAGTTAAGACTTGCTTGTAGTTTTCTTTTAGGTTTTCTCTCTCTCTCCTTCACTCTGGCTATACTGATCTTACGTCTCTCTCAATCCCTAGGGCGTTCACGCTCGCACGGATATATTTACCGTCCTGCTAAAATGCACTTGCATACACGATGACCTCCCGCGCTGGTGCATACTTAAGTGACTGGAGAATTTCACGGGTCTAGGAAAGAAATAAAGGTGAAATTTCGAAATCGTAATCGATTGATTAATAATGAAATTAAGGGGGTGGTAGTGTTATGTTTTTTTTGTTTTTCTTCATGCACTTTCGAACGGGGCTGCTTTGAGAAATGTGGTATTTTATTTACTGTCGAGGGATTTATTCTTGGTCTCATTTGATACACTGGGTCAAACTGAGTGACTCTTTTTAACGCTGACACTTGACTTTTTAATATTAAATATTTCTATACCTCGCGTCTCTACTGGGTTTAGGTTAGAATTCTCGCTCCGTACTACCACTTGGATTTACGTTTTTGTGGCTTTGCTGTAAAAATTTACTTTACCTGCCTCGTTTGAATCTACTGGGAAATTCATCCAAGCTTACTTTCTAGTTAGTTATGCTTTAAGTGTTAAAAAATTATTTAGCGAATACGTATAATAATTTTAATGTATACGGTGGCTGGTTTTTATTCGACTGACAACTCATCGGAGTGGCTTTCTGATTTTCGTAGAAATTTGTATTTATTCTGTCATAACAATGGGGAACGATCAAGATCGAAGTTTGTACGTTTTGATTATGAAAGGAATTAAAAAGAAAAATTCTTCTTTGTTTCTAGCAATTATTTTATATGTGGTCACTCATTGGGTGTCCTCGTAAAATGAAATATTAATAACGACCTTAGACTTTATATTTCATTCAGCGCCTTTCTAAAGAGTATCCTCTTGTATATTTGAAACCATCTTGTATACCGGAAGTAGTTTTCGTCGTATATACACAGCCGCTTCCCTTCGTACGAATTAACACACCCGTTAGAAATATCCTAATGGTATAAACAATTAACCGAACAAGTAGCTTCGGTATGATCGAACAGCAGTTTATGTAAAGTGTGAACCGATAATAAAGATAGGTTGGACTAACTAATAAAATAGTAATTAATTTTCACTAGTCTCATTCAAATCTCACGGTAATTTAGATTTTTAAAAGTTTTTCTTACACTGCTCCGTAATTGGGGAATAAAAATATACGCGGGCGTGAGAATTTAATATTTAACCGGATGTTGTCATCTTTGTCTCAAATTTACTTCCCTTCGTATTAATTTCGACCTACGACCTTCGTTGCGTCTTCAATAATAGCGCGAATTACAAGTTAAACGACCTTTCTTAAATAATACTTCTCTGACTAACGAACTAACGGCTGTCCCTTCGTCGCTTCGTGTTTATTCACTCATCCGGTGCACATTGCCATAAGCATAACCATATTTAACCATAACGTAGCCAGCAGCGCGGGTCTTCGAAGCCATAACCATACTGGGAATCGCGTAATTACCCTACAGCGTGACCTCCTTCGAACTAGTACTGCCACAGAAGATACTCAAAAATTATGTGCATCACGATTAGGAGGTCATTTTAGGATTGTATAATATACTATTATCTAATTTAATGCTATTGGTTCAAAAATCGCGACAAATGACTAATTGTGTACTCCCCAGGTATATGTATTTTTATGTGCAACATCCCCATTGTCGAGTTATGGTCCAAAAAGGTGTTTTGGATGCTGCACCAATATGGTTGTCAAAAATGTATAGTTGTCAGTCGCTTGAATTGCTATTAATATACACAAGAATTATTGATAGGATAGGAGAAGAATGACACATTGATTTCATAAGACTCGTTTAATCAGTATACGATACTATGGGGATCCATAGATAAATAGATAAATATTATTATAATTCATTTATATTATTATTATATTAATCCCTAATACAACCGCTTCGTTTCTTTAGTACACGTAAGCAATTCACACAGAAATTGTTCAATTAATTTTTATTTCACTGGGAATAGGAACTAATATGGACAGTGTGTTATCAATGATGTCGTGAGCAAAAGTCAAGTAACTCCCAATAGAAATTCTACGAATCCTTGAGAGTTAGTCAGCCAGAGGGGAACTCCATAGTTGGAGTTTATTATCGCAAAATCACGATAGCCGGAGATCCTGTTTTTCTTGTCTAATCGTAAACAAGGAAATCTCGTGTTAATGCAACTAGACTGATCAGAATATTTCAATTAATCAACTACGTAGAAATTTTTTGTTTCTAGGTTGCCTTGACTTTTTATTATTCACCGTGTCCTCAATATACTCAGTGTTCAAATATTCTTCACTTCTTTAAAAAGTCGTTAATTCGACACATGACAAATGTACCAAGGATCATACAGTTTAAATATTCGTTTGAATTATCCTTGAAAATTGTACGAAACTTTCAGCCTCTCGTTGAGCAAGGCATGGTCTCGTAGACTTTGGCAAGACGCATTTTAATAAATATGACTATGATATTTATTTTAATATATTTACTGTTTACTTAAAACTGCCAACATTCGTTAATATAACTTTTGTGCTCTCGCTATCAGTCTTGACTCACGTATTCATTCACAGCATAAGTTTCGTTATGGCTCTATAAATCCTAGTAAAATTCCATTAAAATCCTATTGAATTACTATAGAAATATATCACTAGGTAACATTCCACCATTATCCATTTTCATTTAACGATCGTGTAACAAAACCTGAATTAGCGAACCATCTCTTGACAGTTTTTCCGTCGTTCTTCACAGTAATAATTTTGGTTACGGTTATAGTATTGTTTCTTTGACGCGTACCGGGGCTATCTCTCCTCGCTTCCTTTCTCTCGTTCAAAAGATTATCCAGTTCCGGCGACGCCGCAGCAGTGGCAGTACCACAAGACGTTAAGTTTTTGTTGTAACTAATCTTTCCACCACAGCCAAAGTACTTGATCTTCTTACCGCTGCATTCGGTTCCCAAAACAACACGACCGCCGTCCCCTGTGTACGTGATGTCTCCAGTATTTTGTCCAACCTTAAGACTGCAACCGTCGCCCACTATGCGAACGCTGCCGTAATTGTTGGCTAGCGTTATTGTGCAGCCGTCACCAGTGACCTCTAGGAGACATTCGTTTGAATCTAAATTAACCAATAGTCCATCACCGGTAAACTTCCTTATGCTGTTTTCACTGGACTTCATTGTTATCCAATAGACACACAATTTTTTCGTTTTTATAATCCTTTAATAATCCTATCCATACATGAACCGATGTTAATACCTGACACTGACAGGTACCAAAAACTATGTAACTTTTGACGTTGTTGCCAAATTGTTCATTGGTACCAATGTTTTTTTATTTTTAACAATCATTAATATCACTAATCTCACTACTCGTTTATAAAATATATATGCACAGCACGGAACTCGTAGCTCGGATGATGATGAACACATTTGTAATCATTCGTTATTATTATTTACTATTATCCCGTACAGACTGTATGGTAATTTCTTCTCGCAACTACAGTATTCAGCGTTTGGCAATGCTCTTGTATCGAATGCTGATGGAAGCAGCTGCGCAACATGCTATATCGCACAGCGGAGGCCACTGGGCTTCGTGTCGTCCAATCGCCAAGCATAATTTCAGGTTCTTCCCCTAGTCTTCGCACACAAATAGAAAGTTTGTGGTTATTCAGATAATTACTGTGGGTCTATCTCAAATATGTATGTGTACGGTAATCTTTCTCCTGGAATAGTATTTTTTTATTGCAAACATGTAAATTCGTAAATAAGTGATATCGATTAAGAACGACAGAAGATTATACCGATACGAGTTATGTACTCGAAAGAAATCACCTAGATAACACGTTAAATCCTATAGTAATTCTCGAGATGACTAAAAAGGTCTTTCGAAGTTGACTTTTGGGCATTTTAAAGATGAATTTATAATTTTTGTGTTGCGTGCCAAATATTATATGCATCGAGTTAGTCGATAGTTCGATTAATTAAAATTTCATACTCTGCCACGTGATACTTAATTACCATGATTTAAAATCTGATTATTTTATAGTCTCATTGTGTACTTGTGTTACGTCAGAGTCTTTATGTAATTTTGCGGCCAGGAATCTTTCTCAAGGTTCACGCGCGTCGCTTGATGTTTTTAAGCGTCGGGCTACCAGTGTTTATTGTGCCGTGCCTGAACTTATCCCCACTATAGATTACTACTCTTTACAATTTGAGTATCAGTGCAGAAGCAAAATCATTTTACGTCATATTTTCATGACAGAGTACTACCGCGTACCAGACACAGATAAGTATAAAAGAGGGAAGTCCCGGGCAACCTACTTACGTAGATATAGATACTCATTAATAGAGAAAGCATGTATGCATTTTTTTGAATTTGTCTACAATTTGTTTTCAGGTCTAATTAAATTTTATGTCGTTCTGGAGACGGAAAAGGTTCATTTTGGATAGCCAGTGAATTCATATTAGAATCCTTGGATACGGTGATTGATCAATTTTCTGAACTTGATTGCTTTCCTGACGAATTCACAGGGAAATTACTTTGTTAATTTGAAGCATTCACTCACCCCGTCTGAATTGATCAATCGGGTATAGAATTTTGTTTGTTTTAGAAATTCCAAAAAGATATACATTCGTATTACATTATTTCACTTGAAATCAAATTATAATGATATAATAAGTATAGTTAGCCATTACCTGAACAGTTTTTTCAGTTGTTTGTGCAAAATATGTAACTACAGAATTGCCGAGTAACCTTGAAATTCTTAAGTGGCATTATGTAAATTTAGTCCCTCGGATCTTTTAAGGATCTCAGATTCGATCCGTCACTTTTAGTCTCGCAAGAGGCTGCCGAAAATGATACATGTATTATTAAGTCTTAGATTTTATGCCTTGACCTTGATTTTTTTGTCCTAATATAAGGTCACTGAGAAAAGATATTCGTGCCTGCTGCATGTAACAGGACTTTGGTGCCTGGTACGACAAAAGAGCTCTTCTTGCACGGTTATCGATTGGCTGATAAATTTGCCTCTTATACCGTGCTGTTGAGATATGCGATAAAATTGGTAAAAACGTCCTTTAGACCTTTTAAAAGTTGACAATGAAATTACTAATAATTTTTCAATCTGTTGATATACGAGTAAAGGAATGCCTATCGTTCGATGACTGATTTCTTATAATAATTGATTTTCATAATTGACCGTTGTTCCTGTACTGGTAGGAGAGACTGCTGACTCATGCAAATGGCGGAGACGATAGATCCGCTTATGAAATGAATTTCGTGCAATACGCATTCACAGGTTTAAATAATTACGTGACGGGAATCGTAAAAGCATAAAATAACGGTAAATTGAAGAGTATTGTGAGAGATAATGGGTCAGGGTCGTCACAGTGATTCCCTATAGGAGAATATCGTGTAATCTATTGTTCACTGACGTTTTTTAGAATGAAGATTACATCATGAACGATTCTACGAATGGGATACCAAGTATGGAGACATTCGACGAAAACAGTTTAAAAGTATCACCATCGCAGAACGTTCCCAGGCAGGATTCTGGGGTGCCCGAAGACCTGGCTTCACCGTCTATCGAAACGAAGCCGTTGGCAGAGGATGATCCTAATGAGACGATCGATAGCGACTGTAACATAACTGTGATCCATGTTGCGAGCAGCACTGAGAACCATAAGGAGAATGATGCCTTGATGCCTGGTAACGAGAGGAAAGATTTTGTAGGAGAGAGTAAAGACAGTAAGGATGGAAGTGACAGTGGTGTGGAAGGATGCGCGACAGAAGTTCCTAGGGTGAGAATTAAATATATAAAAAAATTACTGCATAAGGTCAATGAGTCTAAATTTTTAAATGGTTTTCAGGTACGAAGTCGCAATAGTATAGACTATGCCAGCAGCTGCGGTGGCCTGGACGAAGCATCCTGTGACTCCAGCCTAGTAAGCTGCTGCTCGGTGTACGAGGATCCTTGTGCAACACTTCCTGATGATTTAAGACTGAACACGGGCGGCGAAGGTACCAGTGAAGGCGGTAGCGAGAGTTCCTCTATTGCTGGTAGCGTATCTGCTAGGGCAACGCGAACGAACAGCAAAAGAGCTGTGATAGCATCTAACGCGAATAAGAAGAAAGTGTGTGCCACAGAGCCACAGAAAACATCACGTGCCAAGCCAGCTCCTGTTAATGCCAATCACGTAACAGCTACTCCAAGATCAAAACCTCGTACAACAACACCGAGAGCAATTTTAAACAAGGCTCAACCAGCTACAAGGGACAGAGGAAGATCCAGAGAGAAATCTTTACCCAGGGAAATCACTAGGGAAACTACACCGACTAATAACAATCGTGGATCTATGAGTTTTCGAACTGGAACAGCAAATACAATTATTTCAAGGACCAGGATGAGACCTGATTCTTTGCCTTCGGCTTTAACTACCGAGATCAATAAGGATTTAGCTCAACGTGGTCGGGGATCTAGTAGCTCAAGATCTAGAGGTGGTTCCAGTACTCGGGGTAGAACACCTGGGTCGACGCCGTTAGAGGAAACACGAAAGCCACTGTCTACACCAAGGACTGTGTACTGTACTGGACGCACAGATGGAAAAACTCCTCGTATCGATAAGATGGCGGTTAGTTTGGATAACAAGGCTTTAGATATGTACGCTACGTTACCTCGACGCAATAGAAGCAAGTTCTCAGCTCCTAAGAGCAATGAGAAAGGTGAGAAGAATGGCAGAAGCCGTTCCGGCAGTAGAGATGCTAGTCTCAATAGATTGACTAGCAAGAAATTGAATGCAACAAGAGAGTCAAATGTTGTACATAAAAGTCTTCCCCCTTATCCACGTAACAAAGCTATGGAGAAGACTAGAATATATCACGAGGTTAGCATACAGACAGGTATGACTGGACAGGATGTAGAGGACGCTCTGGCTGGTGTGCTCGTCGTCGTACCAGATCCTACGGTAGTAGAACGATTACACGAGGGTTCTCAAACCGAAGGTTCATGGGAAGATATTCAAGCTCTTCAATGTGAGTTGAAGCGGATTAAGGATGAAGCGGAAACAAGGAAAATAGACAATGAAAAAATGAAGGCTGAATTAGTGGATGTTAAACGACTTCTTGAAGAAGAGAGGGCAGATCATGTATTCGCGAGGCAGGAATTGGATAGAAATGCTCAGCGAATACTTGCTATGTTAGGCACTCCGCAGTCTGAACATGCTGGTAAATAATATTTAATATCTAGTATAACGTAGCTGTATGCCCTATATATTAAAAGATAATTTATCATTATCAGAAGGTGGTGATAGTTTTTTGGAGCTGGAATCCCATTTGCAAACATCGGGACAGGTCGTTGCTAATCAGCAGGTTGAAATTGCTGACCTACAGTCGCTTTGTCGGATGTTGACCAGAGTAAGTATATAAAACAGATGGTACAATAAAGAATAATGGTTCTATATTAAAATAATTTTATATCAAAGGATCTGGAGAAGAGCTTAGCTGCACAGAAGACATTACTACAGCAGCAACAAGAGCTGGAAGCTGAATCCAACGAGATGCAGGATTTCCTTCAGGAGGAGAAATCTGCCATGGCTGAAGCTCTTAAAGACGCTGAAGCCGAGGTATATTATTAATAATAGTATCATTAAGAATATCATTCTTCCGCGTGCGGAGCGTACTAAACTGTCTCACGCTTTTATTATCTAGCTGAAGAGAAAGGATGAGATTCTGGCACAGCGTGAATTGGAATTAGAAAGGCAGACCGAAGAATGCAAGCATCTTGTGCGGATTAGCGAACAAAGAAGGTCTATATCAGATTCTACGTTATAGTATTATATAAATTATAATCACCTAAACAATATCGCAATATCTTTAACTCTTGAAATAATTTGATTAACAGACAGGAGAACTTATCAATGAACATGAAATTAAATGCTGTTGAACGAAGGAGCAGAGAATTATTATTGACACAAGGTGCCGCCGTTTCTGGCGCTGCTGTAGCACTTTCCGGTTTGGGAACAAGACTGGAAGGATTAGTTGATCAACTTATAACTTCTTATAACATCTCGGAGAAGGATCTTGAGGTACGTTTGTCAATTGACGCTTACCATACAATATTCCATTTCGAATTAACAAATATTTTTTTTAATTAGGATGTAATATATCACAACGAAGCGTATAGCAGAAGCAATAGCAGTATAGAATCCAGTCCTGTGAGTTCAAAACACAGCCTCAAGGAATGTACACCCAGTCCAAAACGAGGTTCTTTTGTGTCTGCTGTGATTGGAGCTATTAGAAATGCTGCGACCCATCCATTTGCAACAAAACATACCGATAAGAGACCCTCATTGGAATCCACGAAACAAATATACAAAGGTAAAGTCCTAACCTCTAATTCTCAATGTCCTCAATCAACTCTATATAATTTTCTAATATAGAATTAAGTTTGGAATCTTCAAACGACTTACTGGACTTCGAAACCGAACCCTGCTTAATGATGGAAAGTGTCCTGGAGGATGTGCCTTTACCAGACACCTATTCGCACAATATGGTATCGAGTTGCGATTCACTTCGTAGAGCAATGAGTGTGCCAGAATCAGTTGATGAAAATACAATTAGAAGAGCCAGGTATATAGACGAATCTACAAGTCTTACGAGTCTTACCCAGGCCATTTTACATCGACGCAAAGTAAGTATTAAACTTAGATATTTAGTATCTCCTTAGAAGTTATATAATATGCGGTTGCTTTCATGGTTATAAAAGGTCGAAGACGAAGAGGACGAGGAATGTGAATCTGTGAGCGAGTCCGAACCTATTACCGATGGTTCTGTTGCGTTAACTAATTACTGCCCAGCTGTCAGTCTCGTCGATCAAGTGATAGATGTTGATAATTTAGTCACTAAACTTTTGAAAGTGTTGCGGATCATTCAGCTGGACAATGATACTTGCATTCAGGAATTAAGGGAGGATAAGTATGTAATACAGTTCAGACATATTTCTCAAGCGAGTCTACGATTTAATTTATTATTTAATTGTCATTTACTTTAAAGGGCGGAATTAGAAGCAAAGTTGGAGACGGACTCTGCAGAGCTGGAGGAACTACGGAAATTGTCAGGATGTCTTGAAGACCCTCAACCAATCCTTAATGGAGTGTCCGATCAGAGACACAGTGTCGTTGAAAACTGTCGACATTCTATGAAGGAGGTAAGGATCCCCTAGGTCATGTAGGTTTTTATCGTAGTACCGGAAGTACTTGTCTGTCTTGTTACTTTTCAAATGTTGACTTCCCGCTATCGGGAATTTTGAGTATGAAAAAAGAAATACCCATCCTTAGGAGTCTAAAGAAAAATTAACATTTGACGAGCCTGCAGCTGAAGACTTGAATGATGCCGAAGAAACGATGCAGGATGATGGGAACACGAACGTCACTTCATTACTTCCCTCCTGAGCGAGTTCCTGATGATATTCAACCTGTATATTTTGCCCCAAGAATGTTCATCTCCAACGCCTTGCCGTTTTGGCCCATCCTTAACGTGAAGATTTAATCTTAAATGTCAATTTGATGCTCTAATTAAACGGGAGCGCGCGTATTACGTATTTGCGTAATCTCGTGCCAATATTTCGAGTTTATCAAATACGTATTGTCCTTGAGCGTATTATTTAGACTGCATTTTACTTGTAATGTACCAATACTTGTACAGGTCGTCCGCTTTTGCTTTATACCATACGTATATTATACAATTGACTATTACTATAGTGAAAATCGCATTAATATGTACGATAATTTGTGTAAATACCAATGTACTGTCCTGATAATATTCAGAAATTTAGCGAGTTGTAATTAATAGCTGTAATGAGATTAGAAAATGAACAAGTGGCCAATTATGATAATGAGATGCATCATTAGTGAGCTATCGGCTCTCAACTAGGTCTCGTGTATGTGCTAAATGTAATTGAAGATGTATGGCAAAAATTTTAATTTGAAATTAATTAATTTTGAATAAGGATAAGATTTTCAGACCATTTCCTTCAGTATTCACAAAAATGTCTTATAACTTGCAAATCAATGTTTTGAGACTATATTTATGGAGATTCATAAGAATTGTAATGGTCGTACCAGTTGATTGATTGTTGAGCATTAATTAAATCAATGATGAATTTAATTGGGAGTTCGATAAGCTCCTAATGAATATAAAATTCTAGTCTATTCTAATCGAGATTACCTTGTTTCTTATACGTATATACTTCCAACTAAATCGACAGGGTACATTAGCTCTACAGTGTAATTAATAAACACAACTGTGTATCGGCCATTTATAGCTAATGCCTAGAATTGTCGACCGTAGCTCGTAACAACGTAACCAAACTTGCTAATTAAGTTACTGTTACACTTGGCTGATAATATTTTATCAAACGGAATAAATGAAGCCGGGTGTATTGAGCACATAATAGAGTTTTGCCCATTATCTTAATTCTGATTGACGTGTGTGACATGTTCCAAATGTGCACCAACGTGTAGGAGATAGAAATATTTTTAATGCAATAAATGACGCTTTCCAATTAGCGTCTGCTTTTCATTTTATTTGCGTTAAAACATTGTCTGAATGTAATACGATTTTTGTTTAAGCCTGATATTTTGTTAGACTCGAGCCGAAAATAACGAACGTACTGTACAGGTAGAAATATTAATAGTCATAAGCATTTTTATACAAAACAATGTTGTGATGATATACCAAAAATGCTGGTAAGTAATGTATTTTAATTTTTAATCGAATAAATTTCATTTCAGTAATATCCTTTATTGTTTTATTTTCTCACTTTAAACTTTTACAACGTAGTGTAGGAAAAGAATCGATTTTATGGCATTCTCACAATGAGTACACAGATATTTATTGAATTATATGAATGACATGTCTACACAGCATCTAAAATTACAAAATATAGATAACAGCCACATAATTCATATCTAATCTACTCCGTACCAATAATCGTAATTATAATTATTAAAGATTCAATGTTTTAGTTTATTTAAGACTTTTTTAAGCAGAATATCTTTTTCAGTCTCACTCCGACTTGTACATTATTAACAAATAAAAATTGTAATCAGGAAAACGAATAAGAATGGTCCCAATTTCAAAAAATCTTCATTAACCCTTACATGCACTGTACTCTTCATTGATGAATGCGTCTCAGAAGAGGAGCGATCAGATTAACGAGACGTAGACTGGATCTGTAAAGAAAGTGACTTGACAATTATATAAAATCTAATTTGAAAATTGATATCAAATCAATAACTTAATATGTGTAACAAAAGTAAAGTACCTGTGAGCAGATTTAGCATCGATCGGTTTCATATCCTCAACTTCAGGTTTTGAATTGGTAAGATTGGCTGTTTCTGGTTTTGATTGTGTCAGAAAACCATTCTGACCAAATACTGACAAATTTGGTGTATTTTCAGCTCCACCCAATCCACCAGCCAGAAGCAAACCTTCTATAGGAGCAACGACCAGGACGACGCCATCCACGTGAATGCGATAGTTATCAGTACCATTCTGTCGCTGATCGTAATGATCTTCAATAACATCAGAATTTGAAGATCGCACGTGTTCCTTAGACATCTGCAGTTCCACAGGATGTCCTAAGACCAGACTAGACAGGATCACCAGGACGAAAACGGTCTTGAATATTCTCATGTTTATCGCCAACATGATTTCCTTGCAGATATCACTACTGTTGCTCGAGGTACTCTTGGCCGAGCGTTCTTGACGATTCGAAAGACAGTCAGGGTGTGACGTTCCATGGCAACCGGACTGCAATCCCCACCTGCACGGAAACCGATCCACTCCAAGTTCAAGAACCTGTGAGTCTCCGTAGTTATTCATCTACAACAGGAAAAGGTCGTGTCGTTTTGTCCGTGATAATGTTTTTGCTTGATGAATGTTAGATGAATAATTGCAAAAACTATGGAAAGAACGGAATTGGATTAAAAACAGTTTTATACATTTTAATACAATAAAAATGCAAATTACGCGTGGCAATTGTTACAGACTCTTGGTAGAAGTTTTATTTTACAGTACTTTTTCCCTTTTTGATTCTAGCAGCACGATCTCACGAGACCTAACGGTCTTTGACATCCGTGTCGAATTTAACTTCTTATTTATTTTTCTTTTAACCTGTTGATATCGATGTGTTTCGTAATAGGTAAAATAAAAAATTCTGATAGTCGCGTACAGATGCTGCTGATCACTTGTAAAGAGCAATGTCCTCACGTGGCCTCATCGAGTTCATTTCCCTGATAATCTTGTCGTCCATTACGGTAATTTCGCCCTTACCTTTTTTTACAGTTGCCAAGTGCATATACCCTCTGCTTAGGGGTTTGAATTTTCTTTTTGTAATTCTTTTCATACATTTGAAACTTTATGGATAGATTGTGTATACAGGTTTTATAAGATCTGAAACAAACTCTCTTTATTCCCCGTATTATTTATTTATCATTTATAATACGTAAGAAGTACAGTAAAACAGTCTTTTCAGTTATTTAACGCACCTTAATATTAAATCGAGATAGTAAAATATAACCTAGATATTTATACTCTGAATATAATGTTATATTTAATAAGAAGGAATCGGCACGTAATAAAACTGATATTACATTTTTTTTATTTCTATATAAGATACTGTATATAATCCTACATAAGATTTCGTAACATCGGGAAATGATTCACAGAACTAAATAAAGTAACAGCATAATGATGATAAGACATCATAATATTATGAAGATTCGGTTTATCTTATATTAATTGGCACGTGTGTGCGTTGGCGATAATTTATGTAACAGATGCTGAGTAATTGAAAGAAATCTGTTCATGAACAATCGGACCTGAGGGTGATTTGAGATAAACCGTACTTAAAATTCCTAAAAAATGTCAATGTTTCAATACGATTATTAATAGTGGATAAAATCCATTAAATTTATAAATACTAATTATAATTTACTTTACGATATCGAAAATTAATTATAGAATCCACAATCTCCCATATCCGTCTGTCGCTGATAAGCATGAGGATAAAACAAGGAATTAGGTGAAATTATTTTTCCAAATTCGAAAACGCGACCAGGAAAGCCAATAACAAATACTTAAGATTTTGTATAAAAAGAAAAATTGTATCAATTAACAGATTCTTCAAATTGACAAATTCCATAACTATTTCTGTATCGTCCAGGTCCGCAGTTCTCGATGGCGCCACCCAGTAGCTTCAACTCCTGGTGTTTGTGTACAGCATGCTCCACTTCGTTGTGTTCTCCAGATTTCCCCGAGTCCTTCCTGATGGTATGTACATCCTTACTAGAAAGTTCCTTCTTCAAGGACATGCCTCTCTTGTTATCCTCAGGGTCATTGAGACGACTCCATAAGACGTTCCTTGACTTCCTCTCAGTATTCTCTTCCGGTACAGCATGATCTTTATTATCTTGATCCACCTCCTTTCCCTCCTTTCCTTGATGATGTGCAATAAGAACCTCTTTTTCATTTTCAGGTTTCATCTCAACTTTTATTTCAATCTGTGATTCGTCCTTACTATCGTTCTTCTGGATCCCGACGATCTCCACCCGGTAGGGTTCCTTATTGTTCTCCAGAGGAATCTCATCAGGCTTGTAAGTCAATGAGACTGCATCATCCTTGTCTTCTCTGGATCCGAAAGATTGCAATGTCAAAGCTTGTGTAGCCAGGTCCATCAATGCTCCAGATGATGTTGCGAAGACGACGAGGATGTTGTCGAGTTTAGCGTGGACGTTCAACGCGCCATCCTGACGTTGATCGTAGGTTGTAGGGGCAGAATTTATTGCTACGACCAACGTAGATGATACCAGGATAAGAGCCAGCATCTTCACAGTTTTATCAGAATCGCCTGAACTGCACGAAGTCTGATACACGACTGAGGATTATTTCACTCTTACCACGACGAAACCGCTGTGGGATACGGTATATAGATCCGTCGAAGTCCTATAGGAGAGGGTAGAACCAATGTGTATCTTGTAAAACGTATGGAAAAGTAATTAGGGGCTTAACATTTTTTTTATTCCAGAAGATCAAGGAGTATATATGCTATACATATATTCTAATACTAGTAAGATACATAATCATATTTAAGATATATTTTATAATAATTATATTTATTTGAGGCACTTTCAGTAACTCTCAGTTGTTTTGATCTTTGAGCATTATACGTATTTTAGTATATTTTTAACACAATTAAGGTCTCATACGACCATTCTTTGTAAGCTATGAATACGAATCATTGAAGATTTCAAAATAAAGTAATTTAATTTTATAAATGGGTGACCAGTTGGTGAATAGTAAGAAAGGTATTAGTCTAAACTTATATACGACATTTTAACTAGCTGTCGTAGATCACGGTAATCTTATTATGCAAGGTGAACTATTCTTGAGGTTGACGTTCGGATTTGGGTTGCTGATTCAAAGTATTTTTTGCTGGAACAATTCTACTTGCTAGTCTCATTGCCATTCTGTAACACATGAGCGTACGACGTGTGCATATTATTAAGTGTATCAAATGTCAAAAGATTTGTGTCTTACGGTAAAAATGATAGGCGCCTTCGTATAATCCGACGGCAGCGTCCTTTTTTGTCTCTTGAATATCCTGGTTGACAACGTCTTTTATTCTGCCCCTCAGAATCTGTTAACGGAAGTGCCGATTCCTTGGGTCCATCAACAATATCCTCGTCGCTAAATAAACCTCCAGTCTTATTATTGATTCTCATCTGCACCGGATTCGTCTTTTCAGTAGAATTTTGCAGGGACGTCGATTTCTCTGTAGTACTCCCTTTACCATCAGACGCTGGTATATTTTCAGTAATATTTTCATTGCTCGTGAGTGGTCCCACTGTAGCATTTAAAACAGATTGTTCCTCAGTAGATGAGGCAGTGACAGATGCATTATTGGATGCTAAACTCGGTGGATTAGTAGGCCAGGTATGCCAGGGTTTCACTGAGCTGGTAGACGATGGCGCATTAGTAGGTTTATTGATAGGCCGTATAGTAAAATCTGCATAATCATAAGCGTAATCGTAATCCTGAAAAGCAAAAAGGAACAGTTGGCTTTAGAAAAATGATAAACAATAAAGAGGTTAATTATGTACTTCACCAGGTATACACTATATGCGTAAAGTATTTTTTATAATTGTAGGAAAAATATATTGTGCAGACTTTACCGTGTAATCGTCAAAGAGATCCGAATCGATCAACGCTAATATTTGCACATCCTTCAGTTCTATCTGCACGTTAGTCTCTCCGGTTTGTCGCTGATCGTAGGTCACAGCAGCAAAGCTGCACGAAGGGCCCTGATAAGCAAGGATAATGAACCCCAAGAGGAGCAACATGGTTTCTTCCTGATTGCGTGCACTGGCTAAGAGGGGAAAATGGCGAAATGAAGAAAACCCGCTGGCTCCAAATAAGACCCAGAGGTAACTGTGATGGGATTCTCTTGCTCTCTATATGTAATGGTGGCTATCTGCCAAGAAACCGGTAATCCTCCTTGCCTGCTCGGCCAGCAAGAGGTCTTTGAGTTTGGTGGCCGGCCGTTGCCCTGTGTATTCCGCGATGCCCCTGGGATATTCGTATACTGGACAGTTGAGACTCCCTCTTTTTTATTCAAGGTCATCGCAAAGGGAATATAATTTTTATAATATACATATATCTCCATACAGATTTATCAGCGAACCGGCATTTCAATGGTTCTCGCAAAATAATAAGTATGACGATATATATATCATCCCCGAAAGGAATATGATGATCTGGGTACAATGAGTCTTCCAATATAAAAGAAGCAATTATCCTTAACTATTATTTCCATTCTGTTAAGCAGAGCGATCCAATAAAGTTTCTAGTAAGTTGAAGTTTCAAAAAAGAAAATATTCCAGCAGTTCAACTAAATCCGTGTAAATATTTCAAATATTTGTAAAACATTCTCGAAAAACATATTTGGCAATATTTTTCTAAAGATATCAAATATTCTATCAATAATTTTATCCCTTTAATCAGAGTGTAACATATAACTTTATAATTTAATACTCAGTTAGTTGATAAAAAATCGATATTTTTTTATTTCTATGCAATGCCATCTGTAAGATCATTCGATCATTGAATTGTCTTTAAAAAACCGATCTACGTTTTTCATACGTACTTATTAATATCAGAGATTTAATATTCTTTCTAATTTTGTTCCCTTCTGGCGCATGCCTCCCATTGGGGATACAGCCATAAGGAAAGGAAGGAAGGAATTTTATTACCTTCAGCAGAGAGGAGTAGGGAGATGCATAACACTGCGGTTTTAGGCGATATCAAAAGCATGGCGCTAAATCGTAGCGGCGAGTCTGGAAGTAGGATTTTGTGAGCATCGCCTCCGTCGATAATGCGAATCCCGTCGTAGCCGAGCTAAACGTGAACACGAATGTGTAGCTTGGCGGGCGGAGGTTCTCCGCTACTCACCGCTGGTTCCCAAAGCAACCCTTGGAACGAGTCCGGGAACTATAGAACTTCTCAAGAACTATTGGGAAAGCCTATTGTTGAAAGATTTTTAAGACATTTTAAAAAAAGTGCAGTGCCAACTTGACACTCGTGTAGCACCTCAATTTTTACTAATTATTATTGGGTCTTGATTTACTTTCAAGATTTATTCAAAATATAAAATTGAGGCTAAATCAAAATCTCGCAGAATATACGGGTTAGATAAAACTTGAATTGAAATTGTAAAAACTTCCAGTACTTCTAAATATGCTTGGCCAGAATTGCCGAATTCTAAGTGTTAATATTTTACTTTATTGATTTAATTAATTATTCTAACACCTAATTTATAAAAATTTCAATTTGAACGTAATTTATTTTCGATATTCTACAATTTCAATTCAATTTTTATCTAACCCGTATATTCCGCGAGATTTTGATTTAGTCTCAATTTTATATTTTGAATAAATTTTGAAATTAAATCAAGACCCAATAATATTTAGTAAAAATGGAGGTGCTACACGGATGTCAAGTTGGCACTGCACTTTCTTAAAAATGTCTTTAAAATGTTTCAACAATAGGCTTTGTCCATAGTTCTTGAGAAGTTCTATAGTTCCCGGACTCGTTCTAAGGGTTGCTTTGGGAACCAGCGGTGAGTAGCGGAGAACCTCTGCCCGCCAAGCTACACATTCGTGTTCACGTTTAGCTCGGCTACGACGGGATTCGCATT
>JARQTJ010000782.1:149422-275490 GCA_030142635.1 Trachelus troglodyta
TTCGTGTTCACGTTTAGCTCGGCTACGACGGGATTCGCATTATCGACGGAGGCGATGCTCACAAAATCCTACTTCCATACTCGCCGCTACGATTTAGCGCCATGTTTTTGGTATCGTTTAAAACCGTAACGTTGTGCATCTCCCTACTCATCTCCTGCTTGAGCTAGCTATGGTTTTTAGAATATGGATCCATCTGGCGGACGAATAATCGAACTACATTAATAGTATATAGTTGGAATAATTGCCATAGTCGGTACACTCACTCTCTGCAATATTTCCATTATCATACGAGCAGTCATCCTAAATGTGCCTGACCAGCATTAAGCTAAATCCACTGCATACTATCGCCATCACATGCAAGAAAATCGAATTAAAGCTCATCTAAAGTCAGGAACATCGTGCTGCACCGGGCACTCGTTGACTGGTGTCATCGGGCGAATGATGACGTTGTGCACAGTGCCGCGAGTATAACTGGAAGTGAATATCCAATGTGAATGATTGACAATTGTGAGAGTTAGTGACTGCAAGATATAAATTAATTAATGTTAAATCAAACAGCCACTATTTCTGTGTATATTGGACAATGATATCTGGTACGCAGATCCAGCATTTTCAGAGACGTTGCATATGCTTACATACGTGAAATGTATTACTCTACTGGATTCGTAAAACCGCCTTAAATACTACCGACCGAATGATCGATTTAGACCTTTTCCGATTCGCTGATCGATTCTTCATTAACTATTGATATGTCTATGAAGGTGAGCTCACGCATTATGATTTATAACATTGTATCACAAGCTCATTACGTTATCAGATTATATGTTAAGGATAAACTGTAGAAAGCGATGATTATTAGCTTTAAAGCAGAATGGATATGTAGAATTTTTGGAACATATTGTCGCGGTATGAAAGTCGCAGGTTTTTCTTGAATAAATAATGATGATTGACGTAAGCCGTGACTTGTCGCGTACGCGCAATTATGTCACTGATAAGAGAGTAGGGGGCATTTTATTATAGTATTTTTCAAAACACGAACGTCACTGAAACGGTCTTCGGACTGCTTCGATTTTGAAAATAGCGCGACTGTATATACTATACATATATACAGGCGGCCATGATTTTATTTATAAAAATGATTTCGCGCGGATCTTGTGATCAGATACGTAAAAGAGTCGTGGAAAATTAGCAATCGGCTTTTTTTTGTGTATGCTTACTGCTTTTCATGCGCTAATGCGAATTCGCTCTACTCATCTAAACTGTGGGAAGTCATCGAAGCGTGATGACGGTAACCGATAGCTATAGGTATATTTGTAACAAGTGGTCAAAGAGAAAGAACCTACTTTCTATTACATCACAATGCTCCTGGCAGGGATAACTGAGCAAATTTTAAGAATTTATGAACGATTCTATTTTTATTTGCATCGATCCTCGTAGAATTTCGCCCACTCGATAACGGTATCGCGAAAGGATACGATCTATAGGTAATGAATGTGATGCTGCGAAGATTCTCAATTCGGACGTGATAAAATTTACGTACAAAAGCGTAGAAAACACGACAAAAATAAAACATCCAGTATTAACCAAGAGAGTCTGCTCGATATTGACTGACCAAATATTTCAGAAATTGTATGAATTATCCGTCAGAAATAATAATCCTTGAAATCGTGGGAGACACGATTAAATAAATTTCTCCTTGCAGAAAGAATCACCCTGGGACGTGGAGTTGCATCTGGCAGCAGCTCGTGGCGACGCGAAGCGTCTTCAGGTTCTTCTGGACTCCGGGCGTGTCCACGTAGACTGTAAGGATAAGGTCAGTTTTTTTGTCAGTGTTACAATAAAAATAAACTTACAAGTAGCGTCATCATTATAAAATTTTATTGCGTGAGTTTAACCTCATCGTTCGACCATCTGCGTCCACACAATGATTGGGTTGGATAAATCATTCTAAAATAGAAAAACGATCTATAAAAAAAATATCATGAAACAGGTAATCTCGTACCTTGTATTTTTTCTAATTTCATTATCCATAGATCCATAATGACTAATCCTATTTCCAAATCTTTAGAAATTCCCCTAG
Organism: Trachelus troglodyta; assembly: GCA_030142635.1. NCBI lineage: Eukaryota > Metazoa > Arthropoda > Insecta > Hymenoptera > Cephidae > Trachelus > Trachelus troglodyta. The sequence goes on from JARQTJ010000782.1 coordinate 151,503, forward strand.
TCACAATAACAATCCTATTAGCTTATGAGACTTTTCATTCTATTTACACCGACCACTTGTTTCGATAGCACGAACCACCGTGACAGTACCCTACGATAAGCGGATTAGAAGGTCTATGGCGTAAGTCAAGGGTTTCCTATTTATTTCCAGGATGGGACCACCCCGTTAATACTAGCTGCTGCCGGAGGTCACATGGAAGCCGTCTCAGAGCTTCTTCAGCAAGGTGCTGATCCCACTTCAAAGAGGCTGGTAAGTCCTAAACCAGTAAACACACCATTATCTTCCTTTACTGCGTGTAAATCAGTACTTTGGACAGATTAAAAAATGTATTTCTTGCAATAAACTTCTTTCAATTTTCATAGTCAACCACGATTGCCCAAACGAACGTGACTTTATTTATATTCTCAGCGGCACTTTCATCCAGACTCAGGATATCTTCAGAGAGTAGCTAATTAAAAAAGCATGTCATCGATTATATACGGAGTACCAGGAAGTACACCATTAGTACCTTTCAAGTACAAGTGCGGCACGTAGGCTGATTTATCCAGAATGTATCACCAAGTCCAGCCATTTTGTACAACCACGGTGATCAAACTATGCAAGGTCCCCCTTGCATTGTCTGCAAATTTTCAAGTGGACCACCACGTGCAGTTTCGCAGAATATATATTCGAGAGTTCGCCGCGCTCGAGCACCTCGACAAAAGTATCTCTATTATCACTAGAGCGACGAATGTTCCCTTGCAATTTGTTAAACGACTTAAAAGGGTTCACCGACCCTTTTGTCTCTTCCTCGAGAGATTTAATCGCCATGGCATTTACTTGAGATGAATTATTTAAACGATTCCACGAGATTTTATACATTCAGTCTCATTGCGCAATCACCAGGGGCCTTGATTGTATTTTCTTTCTCGGCGGTCTGACCTCGTGCTTTTATGACAAAAATAGATCTGCGACTTACCTAAAGCTCGACCTTTGAGCTATGGAGGCTTAAAAACGTTTACGTAAACGTAGGCAGAGTCGCACGACTTTTTATGTAATCACATAGACACCTATATCGTAAACAATGAATAGCCGATGCTGTAAAATTCTTTGTTGAGAAATTATTGGGCGACCTTACACTGGGAATTAAAGATCCCGTGAAAATTGCGGTTTACGTGGAAACGTGCAGATATTTTTGAACGAGCAGGAAGGAGATTTGTCCTGGAGAAAGGCGAACGTTACTTCGTACGGTTCCTCGGTGCAGTCGCTTTCATGTAATATATATATTGTATTTACATACAGGAACATCCACAGCGCAATCTTAATTATTCAGATACCGTGCGCACGTCCTGGTTGTTAATTCTGTAACTCTGCCCTGCAGGAAGCGATGGCACGATTTTTGCGTTATCGGCTTTGCTTGACCGCGATCAGCTGGGTCAGGCAGGAAGTACATATTATAGTCGGCGTAGGTATATAGATTATCACTTAGGGATAGTGTACGACATTTGAGCTCGCAGGATGTGCTACCTTATTCAGGGAGGAACAGCGAACGTTCGATGGCGTCATTAGAGCATGTTGCGTGTTCCCGTTTTACCATGTTATTAGCCAGTACTAATTACTTTAACAATCCTCTCGAATTAATCTCATTAAATTCCAAAGAAAAAAAAATAAATGATGTATTAGCGCTTTGTCGATCACGAAACATCGCCATTGATTGCACCACCCTGTATGTTTTGCATATACGCTGTACAGTTAATTAAAGTTAGAAAACGTTTAGCGTTTCGTGACTCAATTGCTTTTAAACTTCATTTAGGTTTGGAAAACAGATCACTCCATATCCATGGCGATGAAACTTCTTACAGTAGCGATAAACTTTAGTATCATCAATCGTGACGTAGTCGTATACCACTTCCTTGAAATTGTAAATCCAGAGAGTCTGATCGTTCCCTGGAACACATTGAGAAAAATAATTCCAGCAAAGCATTCCCTTTGGAAGTTAAAGAAAAAAAGCCGTAATCTATAACCGTGAATTGTTTATGGATTCGAAGCATGGGAAGAAGTTTAACCACAAAAAAGATTTTATACTGGAACAGCCCAGAGTCGTTGGGTTATTCTAGAATCTGCGGTTTGTAACAGATAGCTGCCACCATTTCTACTCTGGTTCACAAATCCAGTAACCCTATAGCTTCTATGGAATAAATCTTATATTCTTTAGCAAATGCAAAACCAATAGAAAAAAAAGATAATCCTGAGAACCATAATTTTATCAAACTCACAAACTCCTAGCGTTAGTTCTTGTTATAGAGAAAAATGTCTTACTGGTTAATCTTGATTTCTTGCGATATTGTCAGATCTCTCCGTTGCTACTAGATTATAATAAATGGAACGCCCGGTATACTGTCACGCTGTCTCGCTCCGGGTCCACGTTCACTCCTGCTCTTATATCCCTACATAAGAGACTCGGTGAAAGTGTGCTCAACCTCTACGTATAGTAATTCAAAATGTGTTATCTGACACGGCCATTGAGTAAAGGCTGAAGGATAATTACATCCCTTATAAATTATATCAATATTTCATCTATTACGTAATATTAATTCTGTCCTTTGTGCATTATGGGATAATTTTAATTATTCAACAATGACAACCTTGTCTGCTGAGAACGAACTTGAACTTTGTATATAGGAAGTACGTTTCACTCGAGTTAACAATGCTCGCACGTAATAGTATACCCATTAGTAAAAGCACCTGATTTTTAATTCCAAATAAGTAGGATCGATCGACGATAAATAATTAATCCAATTTCATCTTCACGTTGAGACTCATTTGATTTTACAAAATCAAAAAGAAGGCCGACGCTCCAAGCAATCTGGTTCGTGTCTGTAATGAGTGGCGCTCTCTTAGAATTAGGTGAAGGACGAGTGGATAATAGTATGTAGCGCCATAACGTTTATACATAAAGTGTATTCGTCGTAACTATTTACGTGTGTATCGTACGTGCTAGCTCATGCTATACGCACGGCTCTCAGGCTGGGACCAGGTGGCTCGAGTGCAGGCATCTCCAGAGGATCTCGAAGCCAACAGGGTTAATATCGATTCTCAGCCGAGGGTTGGATAAGCCCTTAGCATTGTCAGAGAAATAGTACTGGTTCAGTCTGGTAGCTTTTGTTACTGCGAATCTTTGGTAGATTAAAGCGAATCGATGCTCAAGTAGTATTACATCACAGATAGGTCACTGGACTCAAGATGGTCTTTCATAGGGGGCATGTATGTTGAATTATTGCAGGCTATAAATTTTCTGCTGGCATTTAGATGTTATTTCTTCCACCTACGGTAAATTAAGTAGCACAGTTATTTTTGATTACATCATGGTACTGTTAGGATGGATATAGGAAATTCAAAGGACTTACTTTCTGAAAATTTTAGCAAATTACTAAGGGTTGAGATACAAGACTTCAGACTCCGTGTAATCGATCCCTTCTCTTCTCCCACCAACTTCTCCACACCCCTAAGAGATATCGTTGGAGATGAAACATCCGTGATTCTGATGTAGTCAGGACCTGAAGTCATTCACTTGTATTCATTTTCAGACCGGGACCACAGCCTTGTTCTTCGCGGCTCAGGGTGGCTTTATGGACATCGTTGCTCTTCTGCTTGAGCATGGGGCGGCTGTGGATTCCTGCAGTATGGTAGGAATTTTGTACTTGAAAGTTGTTTATTATTTAATATATAATATATACTAATATTTCAGGACGGCGGTACCCCATTATTTGTCGCCTGTCAATGTGGACACTTGGACGTGGTCGAAGGACTTTTAGAGAGGGGAGCAGACGTCAATGCTCATATGAAGGTACTGAGTCTCTAAGACATTTTAATTTTTAATTAATTATTACATTTTTTTGTTCTTCTACAAGGATGGAGCTACAGCTTTGTTCATAGCAGCGCAGAACGGTCACCTGAGAATTTTAGAAGTTTTGTTAGAACATGGAGCCAAAACCGACGCTACGCGTACAGACGGTGCTACCCCCTTGTGGATAGCTGCTCAAATGGGTCACGATCACGTTGTCAGAAGACTCCTAAAAGCTGGGGTCAGAGTGGATGCCACAAGACATGTAAGGATTAATTTAGTAAGAAGATTTACTATTTGATTTTCAATTAATTATTTTCTTACTCAGGATGGCGCGACACCTCTTTTCAAAGCTGCTCATAAAGGTCACACGGCAGTGATTGGCGAGCTGCTGAAGTACCGTCCATCCTTAGGAATACTGCCGGTGAGTAGAGTAAACGTAATTCTTGTGTTTCTGGTATTAACTCATAGCAGGATGTCAGAAATGCTCGTACATTTAAGTTCGAGGTGAGTAACTACTCAGTTACGTTTTTCAAAGAGGCGTGTCAAACTTGAATGCTCAAGAGAGTGACTGTGACATCATGTTTTCGTCGCGCTCGATTCATCTGACTTCTGGTCTACACGATCGGTCAAATATATTTGACGTAAACGTTTTTTTTTTTTCAGAATGGTGAAAGTGCACTTCACGCGGCGGCCTTGTCCGGACACATGACTGTAGCCAGACAACTTGTTGGAGCTGGTGCTGATCCTTTACTCGTTAATCAGGAAGGGCTTACGCCACTTCAGCTAGCACTGCGACACTCTCAGACCCAGGTCGCTGATTACCTTAAAGATAAAGTTAGAGCCCGAACGACATCACGTTAAGATTACAAATGTGGACAAGGTTCATTAGACATTCTTTTCTGACTCATTCTGACAACTCTATAATGTCAAATACCATATATATTTTTCATCCTGTAATATTAACTTACATTTACATTGAGGAACCCTGCAGATTAATTTTGCATTGTATAATTAGCGAGCTTGTAAATCTTGGTAGCAAGAGATACTTCTGATGCGATAGCGTATCTATTTTAGTTTTTATTCTAATACTGCTCAATGGGATTTTTAACGGTATTGCCATTGGAGAGATGTCCTAGCTTTTTAAATTGTCATTATTGGTTAATAATAGATCTACTGTCATTGAAAAAGAATAGGAAAACGTATCAGTATTTCGTAAAGTTTTTTTTATGGGAACTCGTGTAACGTTAAAGTGCGAAACGATACGTGCAGCAGACTATTCGCATTTTATTTTCCCATGTGAAAATTGTATTGCTTCGTGGTACAGTATTTAATTTTAAGTGTTCACTGTTATGGTTGTTTAGCACTAGTTAATTCTATTAATTATGTTGCTAAGGGGTACTACACAGGAAGTGTCCTATTTTTAGCACACCCTATATGGACAGTAAGTTTATAATGGGTATTCCGTCTGTTGAAGTTGTTGAATTATAACTTTAGCTGTGTGTTTGCGCGAAGATGAGTATATTATTATAAACATTATTTATATATAAAATTGTAATAATTTATCTTACGACGATCATCTGTAATTTCTCTTTTTATTTTGTAAATATGACACAGCAATATGCTTTCCAAAATAACATAAGGCACGACAACTCTGCTGTTCCTAACTATTAGAAGATGAGCTAATGGATCTAATACTGTTCTAGATCCGTTTGAAAGAGATAGTTTTGCGCATAATAATATTAAACTTGTATCTGTATATGGAAAATGTACTCTAATGTATATAGGGAACATCAATTTTCCCTTTTTGATTAGCAGAATTACGACCAGCATAATCAGCTGTAGCATAAGTAGGTAGAACCCACTATTCAGCAGTCTGTCAGTAGAGAGAATTCAGTTTTTAAAAAACACTGTCAATTGTTCAATCGAATGCAATCACATAAGACTGACTGATCTGCCTTGAAACAGATTTTAAATTATGATAACGAGGCGAATATCTGTAAGCGAAAATCGTGCACAATGTATCAAGGGATTTTATTAAAAGAAAAAGGAATCTACAATTAATTAGAATACTAAGAATTAATTATTGTAGATTTACCGTCAGTACTATACATAATTGGAGAGTGACTTAATTTTGAATATGGATTTTCGTATACATGGTTATTCAGGACTGTTGTGCCACCTGAAGTCAGCACGTCCATTTGATTTATATAAATATCTATAGTAGAACCATCTTCAAGTTGGCGCAATAGTATTGAATAACCTTTCACGTAACAGTACGTCATTTTCTATTGGAGGAAGCATAATAACCGCAGAATTCGATCTAGCGAATTTTTGCGTCATATAGAATTTTCAAAATATGCCGTCAGTCTTCCTAAAATGTAATATTTACTTAGTCAATAATGATTATTGTTATTGTTGATAGAGATATATATTATATATATACATATAAAAATTTTATGATCTTCAAAAATAAAATGTTTCTTTTATTGTACATCTAAAACACTACCTTGTTTTCGGTATCATTTGGATCAGAATTAATTTGTTATATGTTTATAATACATGCAATTTTAAAAACAAATTCTGATCTAACATTATGTTTAGATATAATTTCATTACATGCTACATAAAAAGTACGCTTTTTTCTCACAGTGAGATATCACAGAATACCTGAAACATTTGTTTGACCTCGTACCACAAAGTGCGCAAACTTGCATACCTCATTCCTTGTACTGTACTCATTACTTGAGTATTTTTATCACCTAAAGACCTCTTCGTTTTATCTCTCTTTTCGGATAATCGAGTTTATAGGAATATTACATTCATTTTCTGTGCTTATTGCGGTACACAGCCTTTCAATATTTATAAGTTATAGCTAAGACGTGTTAATCGTTAAAAAAAAAATGACAAATGAAGACGCACACACCTAATTGATCTTAACTCTGGCCTTGCTATCCAGCTGCTACAAAGTGCCTATTTCCTACTCCATTTCAAATGCAAAGCACCTTCTGCCCAATGAGGACGAGTTTACCACAGAACTGTCTAGAGTCTTTGAAATTCGCGTACGATTCTCTCACGCACCGATCGAGAATTTACCGACTGTAATTGATTCAGCGAGTACATCATCGATTACTGTGCAGTGTAAACGTCATGAGTAACTTTATCAACTATCTACATTGTGCTGATAAGACTGATAACAACGAGCACACTTTACACGGTTTGGAGTATGCTTAGTTTCGAGTCCAATTTCAGACACTACTGATCATGATTCGAGATCGGATGCCAGACTTATGTGCCGTTAAGTATTTGATTTTGTATTGGTTGGCAGGATATCCGGTTTTTATACTAATTGCGCGAATACGATCTCCGTTAATTTTTCTTCGAACGTCTAACTACTATATAAATCATTAGCATTAGCCGTGTTTGCATTCTAATAATTTTCCTAATACTTTAGGCTCGGAGAAGTGGTTCGTTTGCACGAGGATTTCTTCAAGATGTTCATATTCATATGTCTCAGAATAAAAAGCTGAGCAAAGTTCTTGAAGAAGTATGTGCTACGTTAATTTATCTACTTTAGTGATTCAGACGCTATTGAAATATTCTCAGAAAAGTGTGTTCTATATATTTTTGTTTTTCAGGTCGAAGAAATACGTAGCTTGATTCAGCTTATCGTCGAAAATATAACTATTATTAAGGACTTGCACAACAATGTTCTTACGCATAACAATAGGGGTGAGTACCGTTTTGTCGTTGTATTAATTTCTCTATTGACATTGTCCAATGATATTTTAGATATTCAGGGCGAGTTGGAAAGTCGCACGTTCACCGTTTCTCAAACAGCAGTTCGCGTGCGGGCAATGTTAAAAGGTAAATCATTAGAATTACTTAATCGGAATCATCTTCACCTTGAACCAGTTGTCTTGGTGATTTAGATACTGCTGTATTTATTGAATTTGAAACTACATCTTGATCGTCAAAAATGACTGATAATCTCTTGTCTCGTATTGGAGAAATTGGACTATATCTACATAAGCGAAAAGCTCGATCCACTCTGGAAGATTTAGGTGAACTGCTACAACTTGGACCAGCATTAACTAGTAGAGTGTTTGCACTTGTGGCAGAGGTTGGAGTTAAAATTTGTACGTTTCCAGATGTACCAGGTTGTTCATTCGTATTTAAGTTTTGGGACGGACTTCGCAGGTTTGGAATTCCTGGATACGTTAGGGATGATAGTCTACGTAATACGATTCTGGGTGTGCGATTCGGATCTAATAGTTTTGAACTCAATGAAGTAATATTTGAAGGGCTAGGCTGAGACGGGGACGAGCACTCTTCTTCGTCCGTATGCTCGTCGTCGGATTGTGTTTTTTTACCGTATTGCCTGAAACAACATAACGTTACAGTATTATTAGATCTTACTCCTATAAAAAGAGTACTTATTGAAATGCATACCTTATATCTTGGTCTATTTGTTTTTCTAAATCCGGATACTCGCTTATCAGGTTAGAAAGTTTATCCCTGTTGTACTCCGAAACAACCTTGATAAAGAGCCTGGTAACATCAGCTGTTACGGATGGCAAAGAATTTTTGAGTTCTTTCTTCAGCTTAATCAGGATTGGCAATAATACTTCCAAGCCATGTCTCTTCATCTCTTCAACGATGATATTCAAAGCATTGCTTGGAGAGTTATTTCCTGGAGATGCACTCTCATCCAGTACATCATCCTCTGTATGCTTTACTGAGGCTATAGGTTGTAATTGTTCCCTGGAGATGATGTACAATGCATCCTTTAAAACGGATATACCTTCCTCTTGCTTCGTATAAATACTTCCATTTAAGACAGCAGCCAATACTTCATTCGTTAACCTGACATACAACTTCAACTTTCCTGGCGGATCCAGGTGCTCTAGCATGAAATTATATATTGCTCGACGTTTTGCCTGATTTCTTTGACCAGGTAGAGTCAAAGCAATTTTCTCCCTTTCGCGCATGCGTCGCGTTCTAAATTTATTCCCATCCTGATAATTGTTGTAATGAAATATACTCTGCAGGAACTGTTGCGATATTAGTGTTTTATTTTTCACTAGGAGTCTCTCCTTTATGAGAAATATAGTCAGTTCTCGAATGGTCTCATCTGTGTCAGAGAGCATAGTTAGAATATGAAAGAAGAAGAGTCCTTTGACTCTTATGAAGTCTTCTAACAGTAGCTGAATGAATAAGACTACTATTACTTCTCGGACAATAGGATTAGGATCTTTCATACTGACACACATGTCAGGTAAATAGGGTTCTACTAAAGCCGTAAAACGGATACAAAGATCAGCCAATGCCTTGGCAGAATTTACTCTTATTGCTGCTTGTACTTCAGAACTTCCTTCTGTAGTCTGGCACATTAATTTTCCTAGGATAGGGGTAATTTCTTGAGCTATTTCACGATTCCTCATTGCTTGTTGACCAAGAAGAGTTATGGCAGCTGGCCTTAGTTCCTTTGCATTTCTTAATCCTGCTGGAAACGAATCCCACTCCAGTAATAATCCTTGTAAAGTACGTAGACATGATGGAGATATTGTATCGGTGCATAGAGCCGATGCATGTCCAATAGTACACATAGCTCTTAGACATATAATTGCTACTTCAGCTGTATTATTATTGTCGTGAATTTTCTTTATTTCATTTTCTGAGAGTTTCATTAATTGGGATCCACTCATTTGCAGTAGCTGATTAGCATTATCTGGATTGAGATGTTTTAAAATTGTTTCAATAATGTCTAGACAAAGACCAACAGATGCAAAATGAACTTTGAAATGCCAGAGAGAGTCTAGAAGATCCGAGTGAAGTTTCTGCAGAAACTTATTATCCAAGGAGGACCATGTATTTCTTAAGACTTCCAGTACTAAATTTGCATAAAAGGTATCTTGAGACACGAGCTCTTTATAATTTGCAAAATGCAAGTTCATGTTTGGTAGTATTTTATATTGTGAAAAGGCTTCCAGTAATATCCAAGCTGATAGATTGTTATCTGTTCCAAGGTGTGACTGAACATCGGCTATTAATGATTGTGTGATGACTTTAGTTTGCGTCCAAACGCTGCACGCTTTGGATAAATGTTTTCTCATTTTCATTCTTGTTACGTAATAAAGAATCTTCCATGGTAGGCAGTCTGCCGTTTCCTCATAGTCATCAGAGTATGGAGTGATTTTGCTGAGCATCATATCCTGTAGGGCTTCCAATACTTTTTCCTGAACTTTTACTTCGATGTCGAATACCTGTGGCAAAATTGCTTGCACCCATTCCTTCACTAGATTAGGGTGACCATAAAACTTCTCTAGAATATTAGTTAAAACCTGTACAGCGTAACGTCTTACAGACAATGCAGGATCTCTGCAGCGAAGGCCTGTTACTGGTATTATTTTGTCTAATAATACTGGGAAAGCTGTCACTAGATCTTGAAGAATCTGTAAAGCACTTCGTCTTACTAATGCACGTTCATCTTCTACTCTGTGCATCAACATTTTCATAATAGTATTTGATCCTGGTAAGGGATTAACATCCTCTGATATAGCTCGCCTAAGTTCCTCTACTGGCAGAAACGGTTTATCCTCATTGGATATTTTAAAAATTTCGTTCAATATTGAACCATTCTGATCATTTTCTACATTTATGCATTCTGCAAATATGGCCATAGCTTTTCCCCGGACCATATTTGAAGTATCAATGCATCGGCTAAGAGTAGTGGCTATTAATAAATTTTTGACCTTTGACTTGAGCAATTTATTTGAATTGTCGAGTAAAAATTTTCCAATGATTTCTTGTGCAAAAATTCTATATGATACTTTATTGTGATATGCCAGTAATATAAGGTCATCGATGATGCTATTATACATGTCGCCTTTGCACAAATTCATTAACTTCGTGATGACTGCTGCTTGTTTCTGGCGGGCTTCTACTCTCTCTGGACATTTTACCATTAAATGTTGAATTAATATTGTTATTCCTAACTCGGCTTGTTTTTCATGCGTGTAAAGTAAATTCTTCAAAAAATCAACAGTTGTATCACGTATAACCATCAACGCTTTTGCTGGTAATTCTACGTAGTTTAATAAAAGATGAGGAAGCACGTATTTTGAGATCAATCTAACGGTAACATCGATTGCACCGTGTCGTGGATTGCATAATTCTTGCAGTGCGACATAAGCATTGTAAGATAACGAAGTTATCGAGGCGTCCATATTCTTATTTCCAGCTACAAAATGATTTATACTTGTTTCCAATTTTGTGATTTCCAGTAAGGTATGCACCGTGATTTCTAATGACCTGAGTTGATCCCTCATGCAAAAGGTCTTGAGCATCATAATCAGGTCATACATGGTACTATTCAGACCTTTGACCAATGTTATTTTTTCTATGTTTAATAATGTGCTTATATTTTCTTCGTCTTGCAAGTAAAAATCATTCAAATCGGTAGTTTGAATACGTTTAACAGGCTTTGCTATTAAATGCTTTGATAATTTAAATGTCTCCATAGCTTTATGATACAAGTTAGGATGAAACACATGAAATGCATTGCTACCTGGAACAGCTAATAGCATAAAATATAAACTTGCAGCTTTTAAGCAAGAAAGTCTGGAGTCTTCGTCTGCCATACTTGATTGGCCACTTTTCATTAAGTAAGCCAGAACAGCAAGTAAGCTGTGCGAGTTTATATTCAGAGCTGTAAGTGTCTGCCATGATACCTCTGGTCTCTGGCAACTTTCAAGCTGATTTGAATCTAAATTCTCGGACATCCAAGTCTTCACAACCGTATGAGCATCTGTTAATAATATTCCCATATCCTCACTGTCTAAGTGAAGAAGATATTCGTCAGGAAGATCCTCCACTATTAAAAATTCTTCATCCCACACAGATTTAACCCAAACTTGATTTAAAACATTTAACTTAAAGCTATCAAATACCTGAAGAGGTTCCATGACAGCGATTTAAATAACATGTGTATAATTCTTGAATTAACAGGACTTTTTGCCACTCTAAAACAATATATACATAACCCTACTTAACACAATAACACACTGTTACAAATTACTACCATACAGAATTTAATGAATGACTATGTTACCTTAATTCAAAACAATATATATTTTCTTGTGCTAGATTTAACTGATGATTATCACAATAATAATTGTATTTAATATTGTTTTGTTCACAACATAATACCAAACACTTTATGCCCAAATGATACAGTGCTGCCATGTGGCGGTAATCTTTGAAATATACATTTGAGCAGCAACTATTAACTAGCGTGATTTTGACAAATTTCTTTTCCAGATATGGGAAAAAAGATTTCGGCAATTGATGATCTCACTGTGGAAAGTGCAAGAGACGGACCAGCTTATGCGAGAATTAGAGTTTTACAATATACAACAATGACTCGACTATTCAGTGAAGTTATGCAAGAATACAATGAGTCCCTAATAAAGTATCATGATAAGTGTTCGTTCCTTTTACAACGCCAAGGGACTCTGAGTATGTAAATTATTAGTCAAATGTTTAAAATCTGCAAAATCTAGTGCAATATTTAACTTAATAATTTACAGCGAGAAAAGGTCCCACTAGTGTGGAATTAGATGAGGTGATGAATACACAGGAAAGAAATTTGTTTGTGGACAATGTAAGTATCTAATGCTCCTAAGTTTTATTTCAGGGTTTCAAAAGACATAATTGCTAATTTTATGTCTTCAGATTCTTGAAGATAGTAGACTAGTTAAGCAGCAACTTTCTGATATACAATCAAGACATAACGATATTATTAAAGTGGAGAAATCTCTCATAGAAGTGCGCGATATGTTCACGGAAATCGCATTTCTAGTGGAAAAGCAAGTCTGTATATTTTGCAATTAGTTATTAGTATCTGAATAAGGATGGCAATAATTTAATTAAGTATTTCAGGGCGACCAGTTAAATTGTATTGAATATTTTGCTGGGAAAGCTACAGATAATATTGACGGTGGACGTATTGTGATCAGTCGAGCAGAAAAGAAAAGTCACAAATGGAGAAAGGTATATCTAAAACTGATTTTGAATACGTATGTAAACTCAATATACTATGTTACTAATTGATAAATATTTTTTTCCAGCGGAAAATCAAATTTATTATAATTATCGTTACAATTATTGTCATTCTCTTGCTAATAGCTATTTTCGTTTAAAATTAGAAGTCTCATGTACAGGCAAAAAAAACTATTGTTATTACATAAAAAGAACTTATAAAGTATTTAAAAATTAATAACTTTTTATACCATAATATGATTCAGATGTCACAATCCATGTCGCACTCCGTTTCATTTTCCGATTTCTCAGATTTTGGGTAAACATAGTTTTTGAAAAACATGACAACACCCTTAGCAGATGGTCTTGATTTGTAATCTGCGTCCGTACATGTGTAGAACAGTTCCAAGACTTTTTTATACTCTGGGCCTAATTCGATAGCAGGTAAAGCAGGTCGCATACCTAAAACGATAAATAAAACAAAGTTTGATATAAAGAAGATACTGTACATAATTTTATATATATAATATATTGAAAATTTGAGTGCAGAAAGTTACATTTAACATACCAAATCTTTTACGCGTTATTTCCTTAATAAGTTGTACACTTTCATCCAGGTTTGGATCACTATTTTCTTTATTATCAGGGATTTCATTATCAGTAAATGAATCATCAAACGAAGTTTCAAATATTGAATCATCATGTTCTACGCATGGTGGAGACAGAGCTATCATTTCCCAAATTACAAGACCATAAGCCCACATATCTGCTTTATTCGTAACTGGTCCTTCCACTGAAAAACATCAATATAAATTGTAATCAAATATACAAAAGATGAATTACTAAACTTCAATATAAAAAAAAGACACATCCTAAACAACTCACTGTCTATGATTTCGGGAGCACTCCAGCAGCCTGTTCCCACATATTCAAATTCGCCCTTCGATTTGTCCAATTCTAGAGACTTTGTCAATGGTAGAGCAACTCCAAAATCACACAATTTTACGACTTTGCAGTTATCAGATACCAGCACATTATAACTTTTTACATCGCCATGAAGGATATATGCTGTATGATGTAAATATTCCAAACCCTTGGCAACTTCAAAGCTAATTCTTAATATATCACCTGCTGAGAATGGATTCCTATCATTTTCTACCATTCCTTCAATGATGTCACCTGTTCACAAGAAACATATCACAATGATTAACGATTTAAAGATTATTTTAAACTTTTATCTTACGCTACTATTGTTATTAAGTAGATACCTAAGGAGAGTTCTAATTTCTCCATAACAAGACATGCTTCTCCATGGGAGGCTTTTGTAAATGCACGAAATCCGACGATGTTTGGATGATTAAGTTTGCAAAGTATTTCTGCCTCAAGGCGGATACGCGTGTCAAAAGCTTTGGTGCCAAAGGCATTACGATTGACTTTCTTCAGGGCCCAAGGCGATCTAACGAAACCAACTTTCGGTGATCTTTCCAAAGTAAACACATTAACGCCTAATAAAAAATGTATATAGTATTAAAAACAGAATTAACTGAGTACCATACATAATGGAAATATAATTTTGCTTACCTGTGCCATACCCTATCTTCTCCAGATATGGTGATGGTGGAATCTTTATTGGCGTTTGCAAGTTCGGATTATCCTGCAATCTACTTCGAAATTTATTTGTAGTAGGAGTTCTAAATTCTGCCATTATATTGTGTGTGTTAAAAGTGTTCTTAATGCTCCAAGTTTTAAAATTCTACCTGTTGACGGTTTGCTAGAATTTAAACTAATTGGTAACAACGCCTCATGTCTGCCAACAAAATCTATTATATTCCAAACGATTATTCGTATTTAGGATAAATATGTATCTATAAGTTATAATATTCTACAATTCTAAGATCTAAGCTGTAATAGAAATATCTCTGATTTATTAGAATTTGATTAAATACTTATATGGAATTCAATCTCTACTACTTTGTTCCCGCAGTTGGTACAACTGAGTAAAACTATTCGAGGGAAACAAATCGGAGCAGACACAAAATGGGGAACTGGACCAATTTTTTTTCATTTTTCTTAAATGTGGTATTATAAAAACTATGAATATTGATAGCTTAGGTAAATAATACGCTTATATTTGTTAAAAAATGATATTAAAAATTGGATTGCACAAATAGCAGTTTAAACGCCCTTTTGTGTCACGTGACAAAATGGCCGTCAAAACCTCATATTCAGTGCTGCCATCTTGCAGTTTAGTGAGTAAACTTTAGATAATAACGTCTTGTGGCGCCGACCGTTCGTCGCCAGCTTGCGAACCTCGAATACGGCATTCCTCATTGGCTATTTGGCTATAAAATAAACTCCATATAAGGTGATGAGGTTGTGACGTCACGGCTAATCACAAAGTGTTTTCGCTCCCGCACTTTATAGCAATATTTTAGCAAATTTTAATATCGATTTTCTTAATATTTAAGTAATAAATAAATGATCTAATCAGCGTTCTGGCATTCTACGATCATATTCTAGCAAACTACTTAGACAGTTTTTGAATTCCCGTCGCAGTCCAGTTCCCCATTGCGAACCAGCAATAAAGGTGGCCTGTAGACAAAATAAGTATGCCATGTATTTCTACGTAATACGAATAATGATACATAATTTATTTACAAGTGTAAACAACGGGTCTATTATCTAAATTAATAAATAATCAAATTCTATAATATCATTGTCGGCATTAAGCGATGCATCGTCTTTCAATAACTTCACATTGAAGCACAAATTTTCAATTAGAAAAAACGTCGATAAATGTCTACATTAATAAAATCTAAAAAAATGCAGCTTATCCTTTCATAACCATCGGAAGGGATCTAATGGAGAAGCCTTGAAGGGTGGAAGATTTTTAGCAACTGGCCTCAATGATTCTATTCTGGAAGGTACTGACACTTTCAACGGAATAGGATTAGATTTCCATGGTTCTGAAAAGGATCTAAAGCTTTCTACACCGTCCAAATTGGGTAGATCAAGACGGAGTTCTTCCTCTGGCGAAATAGCTATGTCCTTAAATCCCGGAGGAATAGGACCAATTATACTAATACGCCCTGGCCTGGCAATATCATCAGGAGATATCGTAACGCTCTCTATCATTGTAATATTATTAACTGGCGTTAAATTATTCATCCGTAAATTGTTGTTCTCTTGAAGGGAAACGCCAGTAGAATCTTCAGACTCGAAGATAGGCATCTGTTGAGGGTCCTGTATAGTATTTCTGGCTGTTCGCATTGCTGTTGCCCGACTACTCTTATTATCATCATCCCAACTTCTCAACTGCTTCGGATCTCCTCCGCTTTCTTCAAGTTTAGATAAGATTTTTTCATTATCTTTAACATCAGCAAACTGCTTATGAAGATTATTACGCGTTTTTATACTTACGTCATTTGCATCTTTATCCATCACCTTCTTAGGATTATACTCTGTAGAAACTTCCGGTTTTACGGAATCTGAATCCACGCTTGTATCTTCGGCCAGCTTTAACAACTCCAAACTATCGGTACTTTCTTGGTTTATTAGATTATTATGATACTCTTTTGTAGTCTCCTCAGATTTATGTGCCTTTTTTGATGCAGAAGCATCCCTTTCTATCGGCCCTGGTTCGTTTGAGCCTTTATCGATTGTTTCCAATATTTCATCGTCCATTGTACCGGAAGCCGGAATTGTTGGCTTGGAAATTTGGCGTTCGTCGTTCCCGCTATTCTGAGTTTTCGAAGAGTCACCATGGTCTCCTGCAGGACTCAATTTTGAAAATACCAAAGGTACAGAATCAAAAGAGATTAAAGTCGACGGTGTACTATCAGATATATCTGTATGTTCTTGAAGTTCTTCTTGTTTCTTCAACTCATTTAAAATTTTCACTTGATCCAATGTCAAGACTCTTCCGTTTCTAACAACCGAAATACTAGTGGCTGTTTCATAAACGACGCATTTCTCATTACTTGAATTTTCCGCCTCCTCCTTGTCTTTGATTTTAAGTAAATCGACCTCCATATGCTTATCGTTACTCGACATTTCCACACGTTTCTCTTGTTGCATATTGATTAACTTCTCATCCGGTGATGAGTTTGAATCCGGCCCCGTAGATGCTGCGGCATTATTGATTTTCAATACTCCCGTTTCCGGTGCTATCAAAGAAGTCCCAGTTTCAGATTCCTCCAAGTTCCGAACAGCAATTCTCTCGGCTTTGATCTTTCTCGAGCTTCTCTGTCGTACGGATTCACTGTTCCCACTTTGTGCCTTCTCTTCGTAGACATTAATATTTTCATTTTCCTCGCTCTGAAGTGTTCTGCGTCTACTTGATACTCCAGGACGTCTACGTACGATTCTCCTTCCTACCGCAAAGGATTCCGTAGAAGATTCCGGCGTGGTAGTTCGCCTACCCGGCCTTGGTCTTCTACGAACAAAGTATTTCATATCGTTATCGGTAAGATTATTAGAAATATTCTCAACACTCGCTACTGTGGTTTCTTCTTTAACAATCGAAGGATTTCTAAGGACATGTCGAAAACGAGAACGAGTTTCCTCGACATTAGAAGATATAGGTGGTAAGACAACTGATTCCTCTGAAGCAGGTTCCTTTCCAGATGATCGTTCCATCTGTAAGTTATCTCCCATCTCTAGATTTGAAACTAATATAACTTCTTCTGTCTCTAATGAAGGTCCATTCAAAGTTAGAGTACCAGGAGAATGAGGTCCTTGATTGGTTTGAATCTTTTCTTCTTGGATGTCTGCGGAAAAGTCATTTTCCATTGGTAAAGCCCTCCTGGATTGTGGTTCGATTTTCGTGGACTCTGTAGAAAATCCTCTACTTGAATCCCTTTGGACGTTGAGACGCCTCCTGAGCATCATCCTACGGAACTGACGCCTTGGACCGAGATTTCTTATTTTATTATTCAACGGAGCATCGATTACCGGTACGTTAATGTCATTAACTGGCTTCGTTACACCGCTGTCATTCGGATGAATGACGCTCTCGTCATGCGTGAACGTCTCTGACGGCAGTCTCTGTCTCGGAAAATAGTCCCTCGTCGCTCCGGACCCTTCAGATGTAAATTTAGTCGACTGATCAGTCGATGCGCGCGAACCAAAGTTCACATTGTTTTCTTCTAGGAACGTCAGAGATTCCTGCACCTCGGGATCTTCAAAATCGTGTCTATTCACACCAGCTAGATGTCCTACCTTTGATTCAATCGTGGTAGCCGGCATTATCGAATCCTGACGAACAAATCCGTGTTTCTTGGGAAAATATCGAGGCCGTTTACGAATTAGATTATTTCTCATAGACTCAGGACTTGGAGGACGTGTCCTCGTGGAAGTTACAGCACTTGTCACTTCTACAGAAGCTAATGGAGTTGTACTAGTTGTGGTTGCAACAGCAGCAACTGAACTTGATGTGATGTCAGCTGTAGACGGAACGATTTCTACAGGAGCGGCTACAGTTGGTACAACTGGTAATCGATCAAGAACCTCACGAGGGTGTCCAATCGTCATGGTAACTCTGAATATACTTGCTCTCTCGTGATTATTATTATCCGTGTGAAACTTCCTTCCTAAATTCTGATCTCTCTGAGGTTCACTTGTACTTCCATCACCTGAATGCTGTACGGTATGCTTATGAGACACTTGTGGAGCCTGTATATCGTCTTGAGAAGGCATTTTCAAAGATGGTAGCGGTCTTTGAAGTCCCTCAGGAATGTTCTCACCATTGAACGCCAAGAACTTTTTATTTGATATTTCCGGCTGACTGGCGTTCAGTTTCTCGAAACTTCTCGCTGGCAATGTCAAACGTGGTTCAAAATCTCCCTGAGGTTCTCGGACATGACCTACGTTGACTCTTTGATGTTGCGAAATCACTCTTGGATTTGGGTAATCTTCTGCAATAGTTGACGCAGCGTATTTCACGTTTCCACGATTCCTTACTAAACTTTGTCCCTGTCGGTGGGGTAATTTCTCCTTGGGCCGGGTCATCGGAGCGTTCAGACGAATATCTGCGGTTGGATTTACTTGAGGTATTCTCCCCGAAATCAATGCCACATCTGTCGCTTGAACGACGGCACTTTTTATTCCTTTCTCTTGAGGAGTCTCACTTAAGTTCTGCGCCAACATGGGCGATTTCGCAGTCATCGTAGAGATTTCGTGTTGCTCTGTTTGTAGTCTTACTGGAATCTTCGGAACGATCAATGGAACAAAAGTTCTGATCCCTGATTGTCCATGATTGTTAGCAATCGCTTGAGGCGGCTTAACATTTTGAATTTCAATGCTACTCGTTATCGGCGTCTGCGACCTTGTGATTGTGGGTGGAATGTTTGTCGTGGTGGTAGTGATTGTTTTGGAATTCATGGAAATGCCAGAAGTCAATTGAGACACCGAACTGCGTAAATTGTGAAGCGTGTTTAAAATCAAGGTTGAGAATGTTGAAGTTTTATTTTCAGTCGGTATTGTTTCTATGGTCACTTTCTTGTCTGGTTGAGAATTTTGGAATGTATCGAAATGACTTTGCTTTTGGAATAGAAGTGGCTTTCTAATGTCCACTGGCAGTGTTCTAAGTCGTTCTATACTTTTGACAGGGGCGTCGACATTTTTAGATTTCTCATATTTAGATTTTACAAATTCAAATGGCGGAGGCGTTATTTCTTCTTCTGGAATTTCAATATGCTCAGGTTTGTCTTGTTCGACAGGAACTCGAATATTTTCGAAGTTAGGTACATTTTCATTCACTTGCTTTGTCTTTCTCAAATCCACGTACTCCGGGTACATGAAATTTAATGGCGGCGGTGTTACTCCCGACGGAAATCTTCTTGGACTGAACGGTGCTATTTCCGGTATCCTGTCCGGTTTTGTCAAGGCATTTTCCGACGCTATAATCTCCCTCACAGTGTCCAAAGAAGCCACACCAAAATCTTCATTTTCAAAACTGACACTTGGTTTTCGGGAGACACCGGTCATTTCTGTATTCTTAGCACTGAATCCTTGAAAAGCATCAGTCAGCTCATTTTTTGAATGGATTTCAAAACTGGCAGATACAATTGGAAAACTTTTTTCAGTCTTATTTCTAGAGTGATCTTGTGTATTTGCGCTAGATGCCTGATTGCCTTTTATATTTTGATTTGTCGACGACTTCTCAGATTTATGAACAGTTGTCGAGAAAGAATCAGGCTTCTCTTTCTGAGATTGATCCTGGAAACTTACAGAAGACTTCCGAATATTATTGACACCCGGTGTATTGAAATTTCCCTGCGAATTCGTCGTGGATAATGGAAAAGTATGTAGTTCAAAATTGGCAGAGTGATTCTGAAGAGTTACTTTCTTCCTGCTGATTTCTTCCTCACGATCCTTTGCCTCCTTTCGCTTTATTTCCTCCAAGTATTCCGGATACACGAATCCGACCGGTGGTACATGAATGCCAACCGGCATATTCTGCACCGGCGGACTTGTTATTTCCGCTATCAATTTCTTTTTGCCAGCTGTTATTTCCGGTCTACTAACACTGGCTGGTATAGGAGGAAGTTTCGGTGGCGGTGCCAATGGTGTTAATGGTTCCAGTGGTCGCAAAAGGGCCAAGGGTGTTAACGGTGGTCGTGATATCAGTGGTGCAGGCACTTTCGCCTTTGAAACCACTGTTTTACGTGAATCAATATATTCCGGATATACAAATGGCACTGGAAATACTATGCCAGTTGGAAGCTGATACTTTTCTTTGTAAGCAGTAGACGACTTCACCAGATTTTCTTTTCCAGGATTTTCATTCAATGCTCTAGCATCCCTACGTGAGGACAGACCGCAGCATCTAATGTATCCATCCACTTGGCACGGCGGAAACGAACCAAGATCTTTGTCTTCTGGCACAGAACCAAATATCTTTGGACACTCTTGAAATGGTATACAAGGACATACGGCATCCGGAAATTTCAATCCCTGATTGTTTTGTGGAGGGGATGGCGCGGACCAGAACACTGCCTGGCTAAGGCCGATAAATTGAATGAATCTGTGTAAAAAAAAAGAAAATAAAACAATATTAAAGCCACGAAATTAAAAAGTCAATGTATGAAAATCTAGTTAAATCAAGGCGCATATACAGCACGGTTTATATTTCCTTCTTTCATATCAACTAATGGAAATCACAAAAAGCAATCGTTCCGTATATCCTGCAATCCAATATTCTACCTGCGCAAAATCTGTATATATGAAAAAGAATATCTGTAACAGCCGAGCTTAAGTTTAACGACAGTATATAAATTCATATTTCTCTAAGCTTCCTCGTGTCCGGAGAAATATTGTAATATATTAAGCGGAGTAGAAGTATTATTACGTTTCACAAATATTTTTATTAGTTATTACTATCCAAATGATTTCACGCTACGTACCGTATAGTTTTGTGCAACGTCAAAGACCCCATTTTTGGGTCGAGCTAACGTCGCGACGCAACGAAGTGAATAGAACACACCAATTTTTCCAATAACTCGCGTGCGTTCCGTTACATTCCATTTATGTTATATCGCCCCACCCTCTGTCCTCAAATTTGGTAGTCACACCCCACCTGCTGTTCTCTCATCCCTTGGAAATCTCATAACCCGCAGGCTATACAGAGAAAGCGAGGGCGCCTTATACGAAGCCCTGCGTCGTTTTGTAGAAAACTAAATTTCACCTCAGAACCACGTGGCTCTTTGTAGTTCAAATATTTTGAATTTTATCGACCGAAAAGTTTCACATTTCTCGAGCAAAGTAAAGTAAAAGTTTCTCAGAAAAAAGTTTGATAACGTACATTATCAATCATAGTCACGTAAACACGAAGAAAAAAGCAATGGCAATAACCAATAGCTGTTAAAAGTTGAAAAAACTTGTTGCTACTAACATTTTTTCTCTCTTTAAACATTCATTGTAAGAAAAGTATTTTACTGTACTTTACTCAACAAACATGAGACCCCTTCTCTACTTTTTATTAAAGAACGTCAGATGCCATGAATAATAATTTATTCCACAATGCCGCCCATCTCTCCACTGCTTAATTTGTTTTCTTATATTGGATTATACATATTTCATATTTTACTTTCCTGATATTTCTTATTGTAGCTATGAAAAAGGGCAAGATTGTCTTATGCGAATCGCTGGTAGTAATCTATCATTCGCAATAAGCATAGACTTATGTTACTACCCCTTGAAGATACCAACTTAGTTCTTCAAGCAGTTAAGAAAGTATTTGTTGAGAAAATTTTCTTTCCACGTCTTTTCGGAAGAGCTGAGGATACTGAAATATCTGGACTTTGTCGAAGTTAGTAAATATGGAGTGTATGTATGTACATATAAGTATCGATTTTTAAAATTGGCTGAAGGCTTCTTATAATTAATGCCATATAACAAAAGGAAGCATAACTTTAATAACGAATCATTGAAAGTTTTGATAAATTCTTTAGTCATACTTGTCTATACACATAGAACCGTTAACTATGTTACGTTTCTATTACTTTCGAATACTTTTCACTGTAATGCAGCACGCAGTACAACAAATTTAATGACTAATCATTCTACGATTCTGAAGCAACGAAAGAGCATCGCGTACGCATACAAAACTAAGAATGTTAATAGTAATGCATCATTGAAATGTTTCCATCACATATGAAACGTGAATGTCTAATTATGTATCTGTGACGAGAATAAGTCGTTAGGAAGCAATCATGAGAAGTATAGAAGAGTACAGTAGAGATTTGATTGCAGAGACTAAAATGGAATCAGAGAGCCATAGTGAACCTTGTAGATGTCACGTTAAAACGTAACTTAGCAAGTAGCTAATTGCTGCTCATTAAAAAAACTAATTATTGCAGACTATATTCTACAGTACAAAAAGATATCTGAAAATTGGAGCTTTAAATTATGTCTCTCGCTGTACATCCTATTTATACATGTACGCAACTCGCTAACGAATATTTTGATAATATCTCTCTATAAATTAACAGTAAAATTAATTCTTCCTCTATCTTTTCAGTTCATTTAAATTTTCTTTCTTCTGTGCTTGTGTACGGCAGTGCTATTTTAATATTCAGGTACCAGAAGTCCTGGCAGTTCTTTAAAGAAGATAAATTAATGGTGACGAAATTTTATGGGCTAAATGTGTAGACAAGGTTCGCTTGAAGTTTTATAATGAAATGGAGTGAAATAAAATGTGTATGCCTATCTACGTAGTAAGTTCTCTTAATGCGCAGAAACTAATGCGAATATGGTGAACAGGAGAAGCAACGTGCATCCTACACGTGGACTGATCTACCTGGGTGAGAGCTTGCGCATTGACCGACCTCCCATTTTTAAGGGATGTTTCAGGGCTACACAGGTTCAAGGGATGAAGTCCGCTACGACGTTTCACGCCGTCGACATCGAACAGGTCATGAGTTCGTATTAGAGTTTTCAATTGCATCGTGTAACTGCGGCCTGTTGAATCAAAAGAAAAAGGTGATTTTACTTGCTGCGAAGATTGCATAAATAGTTCCTTACATTTCGAGTAGTCCATTAAGAACTTTAATGAATTTATGAATAATCATTTATTCAGATCTCTACACGTTGAACTTTAATTTATTCAGGATGTACCGGATTTTCGGTGTTAAAAATGACGCTAAAAGTGTGTTTTTTGTGGAGGACGTCGCAAATATTAAATCAATTAACGGATAGTGACTTTGCTTTGGGCTAGAAAAGAAAAATTAGATTGTATTAAATATAAATAAATATCTATTACAGGTGAGATAGATATATGTTAAAGAATTTACCCGGATTCTGATAATTGAGAAAAATCCCTGATTTTAAATGTCGGCTCTAATAATGTGTTTGTCAGACGTGTAGTTATCTGCCGTATCACTTAATTGAATGGGAATACTGAAAATTTCGTAAGGTAAAAATATTCAAAATGACGAGAGATTTTAGAAATATCAATACATTCATTAAAAATATTGAATTCTTAATTCTATGCGCTTGATAATTTTTCTTCGGAATTCTTTTCTAAGAATAATTAGATTTCTTTTTATGTCTTTGTAGTTTGTACAGACAGCATATACAAATGGGATAATATAGAAAGTGTAAGCATCTTAAAAAGAGTTTACCTTTTTGTAGCTAGAGGTATTATAAAGGTAAATCATAAAAGAAATATGCAAAGTTTTTTCCTATAGTTATAATGTAACAAGCAGCATAAAAAAGAACATGAATGATAATACATGATACCCATTAGGAGGTAGATAACGATCCCCTGTGTATATGCTAAATTGAAATTAGACGGGACGAAATTGAAAAGTTTCATGTTTTATTAACATTGAAGGGAGTACAATGGGCTAAGGACTCCATTGTAACTTTAATAATGAATATTTTTTCTAAAACAACGAGACCCGTAAACTTAAAAATTTGTATACAAGTCGTCGTTAAACGTCAACGCACTGTTTAAATAGAAATTCATTAACTAATTTTCGAAATTAAATATAATCATTGTTTGAAGAAGTTTCGACTTCGTTTAATCAAATTTATCCAAACAGAATCAAATTTCGCTCAAAAAGTTTTCTCAATAATTTCAGGTCATGTTAACAGGATTGATCGATGGGTGCGTAACAGGAAAGCATTCGAATATATTCCTTAAAAAAACACTTTATCATCATACATACGTAATTGATTCGTCTCAAATTTCCTAGAGCGTTCTCCTGCTGCGATAGTAACTACTCCACAGAGAGATACGAGCCATTTGGAGATGACGAGGAGGCTATTAGGAAGGAACTCCTTTACATAGAATGGGCCGTGCACAAAATAGCCACCCCAGCCATTTTGACTTTTGGACTCCTGGGAAATATTTTGACTTTGGCTGCTTTATCAGGACCGTCATTCCGCGGAGTGACGTATTTATACCTGACGGGCTTGGCTGTAGCTGATATAGGTGTCCTAGTCTCCTGGATACCAGTCGGTTCGCATATCTCTATAAATAATACATTCATGGACACAACGTTATCATGCACTTAATTTCAACCTCTCAGACATTCTACAGTATCGATTTATCATCCAATTATACAGTGATGCTGTAAGGAATCACCCCTTCTTAAAATACTTCTCAACTTCTTTCCAGCCATAAGACTAGGATATGGGATGAATAAATTCTATCTAGCCGCACTTTATCACGCTCACATAGAGCTCGTCCTTCTGCATACTTTCATGGCTGCCAGCATTTTCATAATGGCCTCACTTACCGTGGACCGATACGTTTTAGTCTTCTTTCCAGCACGTTTGAGATCTGGAAATATACGGCGCAATGCTAATTCACTGATCATTGCATCTTTCATGCTTAGTTTCATGGTACAGTTATAATCTTTGATTTTTACTTGAAATACTATAAGATGATCTGAGAGCATATAAGATTTCGTTGCGTAGATCAGCATACCGCTTGGAGGTATGAGACTCGTATACGAGCAGCAGAATGGTCCTGATGTAGTATTTATATTACAAGAAAATACCTTTATCACTCGGAATGAATTATGGACAGCTTATCTATGGGGATTAGAGAGTCTTGTGCGGATTGGACCATCTCTAGTCTTTGTCTTTCTCAATACATTGGTCATCAAAAGATTTCTACAACTCACTGCCAAACGACGTAGGTTCCATGCAGTGTCTGATAAATATAGAGCGACCCACGTTGCGGAAACATCTTCCCTGATGCGAAATCGTGGATACAGGTGATTTTATGATGATGATTTTGAGATTTTTAGGGTGAAAGTAACTCTGTAGTTCTTTTTACAGGGAGGAGCAGCAGTTGGTCATCCTATTATCTGCCATAGTTATTTTCTTCTTTTTAACCACTACTCCGGCTATATGTGTCACTTTGTTATATCCAATAAAATTAGAAAAGGATTTGAATTATCAACGAATGCGGGCTATTGTTAATTTGGTGGAAATTAGTAATTTTGCACTAAAATTCCTTCTATATTTTGCGTGCAGTACTGATTTTCGTAGCGCTGCACTTCGTACTTTCCAGGTAAGAAAATACTGCTCGTGGGAACTTTGATCGTTCGTAGGAAAATTGTGAATTGCATTTTTCTTATAGGGTCGATGCAAGGAGGAAGTACGGGATATGTCTCAGGAACATCCTGTGGGTGAAATTGAGGACTTTAGTCGACATGGAACAACCTTTCGAATGTCTCCTGAACATACCAAACTGAATTCTCCAGGATCACCGTCGAAGTTGAATGAGGAGAAGGAATTACAGTAATCCTAAGTTGGATATTGCAGTGAAAATTGTTTATACTTATGTTTATGGAAATATGTATATTATTCTGAAATTATATAGATCTAAGAAAAACAGATTTTTTTTCGTGTTTAATTGATTTTATGTAGTTGGATGTAAAAAGAATTCTTTTACTACTTTCTTTGATAAGTCTTAATATTACATTAAAAAATGTAAATACTTTACAAACTAGTACTTTTTAAGTAAATAACTCATTTCAATTTCAGAAACGCAGTTTTTTAGCGTTGGTGATGACTATAATAGTATTGATTCGGCACATAATCTCAACATTTATCTGATATTTGATATGCCTAATTAATATAAGCAATAAATTAATTTTCCACGTAATTATAAAAAAGCTATCGAGTACAGTTGGTTAGTATGCAATGAATACCTGCAGTTCAACGTAAAAGATGCATGTTTTTTCAGATACTTAGACACTTTCATTTTCAGTATCTGTATAAGGATTATACACTTATATTTATCAGTCCAAAAACTCTATAGATCAACCTTTGATTACTGCTATAGGCCTTAACTTGATACACTTATGAGAAATTCCAGCTGCATGACAGGTATTTACTACATCGGTCACATTCTTATAAGATTCCGGTGCTTCCTCCATAACAAGTTTAGGCGAGGCCACTCTGATAGATATTCCAAGTTCCTCAAGTTTATCCAATACTTCTTTGTAGTCCAAGTTACGCCGTGATTTAGCTCTAGATAAAGCTCGACCCTGAATTAATAAAATATAGAGAAATTACTATTTATAGATAACGAAACTAATTATTAAATGAATCTGATTATATACTAACAGCTCCGTGGCAAGTCGAACCAAAAGTTTCCTGCATACCCTGCTCAGTACCTGTGAGTACGTAACTACAGGTTCCCATTGTACCACCAATTAGGACTGGTTGACCAGTTAATTGATAATCAACTGGAATTAATGGATGGTGTGGTGGAAAGGCGCGAGTTGAACCCTATCAAATTTAATCATTAGAGATTTATAAAAACTGTATTCATTCAATATCCTTACAGAGTTACCTTTCTGTGCACTAGGAGAGTCTTCTGTTTCCCATCAACTATATGTTCTTCAATTTTAGCTATATTATGGGATACATCATAAATAACATGCATGTCTAAATCATCAGGACTCATGTGAAACTGCTTCGCAAAGGCCTGAATAAAGAAATACAAAAATATAAACATATTCTGCGGCAAGTGATTATGGACCTTAAGAAATTGAATGCAGATAAATACTTGGCGACTAAGGAAAGTCATGGAGCTGCGGTTAACCCAGGCAAAGTTAGCAGCTGCAGCCATTGACTTTAAATAATCCTGTCCCTCACGTGAGTTAATATGCGCACATGCTAATTGTCTGTCATTTGTTTCGATATTATCTCGTTTCATGGCCTTCTCCATTTGTACCAGTGCATCTGTTGCAACCTGATGACCAAAGCCTCGACTACCAGAATGGATCATGACACAAACTTGTCCCTTTTCCTCAATACCCATTTTACTAGCAGCCCATTTATCATAAATTTCATCCACTACTTGTATTTCAGCATAGTGATTACCAGCACCTAGAGTTCCCAGCTAAAATATAATCTGGCATAAGTATCAAGATATATCAGTACAAAAACAAATGATTTTTTGTATTACCTGTGGAAGACCACGTTTCTTAGCTCTCATGGAAACCTTAGAAGGGTCTGCATTTAACATTCTACCATATTCTTCACAATGCTCTTTATCCTCGGCCCAGACATATCCTATAGAAATATTTGCCATAGAATAAATCTTATCTTTTAAAGTATTTTTGATGTACTTACCTTCTCGGAGGGACCAATCCATGCCCATTTCTAATGCTTCTTCTAAATCACGAGCAGTCATTGGTATAATTCCTTTTGAACCAACACCGACTGGAATATGGTCAAACATGCTCTGGGCAAGTTGCTCCTGTGGAAGGTTCACTGATATACAATTGTAAGCAATATATAATAACATGATTATATATTATACGAATAAGTATACCTTAACAGGTGCTACATCTTTTTCAAATAAGTTTGTTCGAAGAAGACGAACACCACAATTAATATCAAATCCTACTCCACCCGGAGAAACTATAGATTTTGGATCATTCATGTCAAAGGCAGCCATGTTTCCTATATATGCATAATGTATAAAATTAAACTGTCAATCATATAAAGTAAATAATATCTTACCAATAGCAAAACCATAACCAGAGTGCACATCAGGAAGGCCTACAGATTTCCCAACTATACCAGGTAAGGCAGCAACATTTGCAATTTGCTTAACACCAGGAAGAAACCCACCAACTGTACCAGGTCTACACGCATTACGTAGCTCCTCCAACATTAGTTTTTCTAATGTATTATTAACGTAGAATACACCTTCAACCTTCGACAACACACAAAATTATAGTGCAATAAAAATAACATGAAGAAAACTTGCAGTATATATTAAACTATATACATTCATATTTGGCTGAAACCCTTTTTTGATTCTCCAGGAGTAGTTATTAATTTTTTCCAAATATTTCAGTTCCTCTTGATACTGCCTGACAACCATTTTCCTGCAAGAAATTCAATACTTCATTTGTATTACTAAAATTATAGGAATTACACTGGGAGTCTAAATCATTAATAAAATCATATGTAAATAGTAACATATCGAAATATTTGTTTAAATATCTAAACTCCATTATGAATCTTATTAATATTTCTGCTATACCGATCTTCAAGGTAAAGATTATGGAATTCATCAACGCGAAAAAGTACTTACGCAAATTAATAATATCACAGGAAGACTAGTTTTTCAATTCCTCAATTTCTGACACCGGTACGACAACGTTTAACTTTATGGTTACAAAACCACGTCCTTTCAAATCGGAATCACCTTATGCTTGCTTTTCATAAGTAACAATTGACAGCATTCTATTGGTTTCAAAAAAGTGCAACTGGTCAATATCCAATTACGCCCATTCTACAATGGGACTTTGTTGTAAATTGTTTCTACAGGCCAATCGTAACATTAAAAAAGCGGAGAAGATAATGTTGATTGGCTTACGGAAATGACTTACGAAAACGTCTACTGGCAATGTGCCATTGCAGAACGGGCTTTATAACACTTTTTTATTCTTGTATTAAAAGAGTCACTTTATGAACGTGCAAGCGCACCTATTTTCAATTGTTGGCGGTTAAGAATTTGAAGAAGCATTAACCTAAAATATTATGACAGTTCTACGTTGTTGAAAATGACGCATTCTAATGCAATAACTCCTGTGCATATTAAGAAATTAGGTATTACATTTTACTTTTGTTACTGTAATCTATGTTTGGTAAATAATGTAACTTTTTTAGTACACGACAACTATTGTATCATGTATGATCTCTCTAAGGAATTTTTCTTGGATTCATTTTCAGGGCATGCAATCGATGAGATACGCTCCAGAGCTTTGGATAATATTATTTCCAAATTCGATCATGGCTTTGGTTGTGATTGTGATGCTGTTAAAAAGGAACTCATAATGAAACTATTTAATTGGTTCTCTTTCGAGATAGTAATACAGCCAGAAAAAGTTTTGGACTTACTGTACAGATTAGTGAACGTAATAATTACAAACAATTCTATTGAATTCAAATTTTTTAAATTTTGAGACAAAAATTCAATGTTTAGATAGTTGTAATATAGTATTATTTATTCTACTTATGTTTTAACAGACAAATGATGGAAGCTTTTTAAATGCATTTGGCAAACTCAGATTTCAAAATGAATGTCATGAATTAAGATCAAAACTTGATTCTACTTGGCATGACAAGTTAAATCTAATCGAAGAAGCTGTCCTTAGTTCTAAACAGCAAGGTCCTATGGATTCTGCTGGAACACGGTCAAAGGTATTTATACTTAATGCACAATACTAAAACAAGAAATTACATTGCTCATATCATCTTTTATGTTTCTTTTACAAAGACTACACGCTCTCCAAGCAGGAACCATGAGCAATATACAGGAAGAACGTACGATCATCAAATTGGAGATGGAGACTCTGAATCACAATATCCTAACAGTTCTAATAATGTACATGCATGTTCAGATAGGTAAAGCATTGAATGTACATATAACTAATATAGTTTTATAGATATAAATATTTTTAAATGGATTATTGCAATGAACAGCACAATACCATTCGATTTGACACTACAATGCGGAGATGGAACACACATCTCTAAGAAAACAGAGGGTGGTATAAAGTGGTTAGTAATGCCATGGCAATCATTAGTTACATCAGACAAAGGAGTTTTATCAGCAGTAGAAGAAGCATTAAGTAATACTATGGATACCAGTCTGATATTGCATACTTGTCAATTTATAACTAACGTAATGTTACAAGATTTCCCTGCCGAAGTGTTCCTTCAAAGGCCAGCTATAATTTCGGTAAAGTACCTGAACCATATGTTATATAAATCAACGAAAAACCTTTTTATTTTACATAATCAAATAATATTCTTTTCTATAGGTATTACACACATTAATTAATTCCAGTGGAAATAGTTTGGAAGTTAGCATGAGAAATGTCGTATCGACAGTATTAAAAACTTTATACAAACTTACACGTTCTTTAAGATTTCGTATAAACTATTACTGCGATCCCTGTGTGGCAAACAAAAAGCAAAAGGTAGTACAGTTTTTATTACACTCTCGTATAAAACTCTGAAAAAGATGCTAAATTAGTTACTCCAAATTAATTTCCACTGCATCTAGCTAATTTACTGTATATTTCCATTAAGTTGTTAGCAGGGAATTTAGAAAGTATCGCCTATCCGTCTTCCGAAGATAGAGATAGTCCTGAGGGCGGCCTACCAGAAGCCAATTATCAGGCATATCAATCAGCGGTATATAATTATTATCTATTAATTCCTATGACGTAAACATTATTATAAGCACAGAGTTCAGCTAGACAATTATACATTTTTATAGGGAACGAGTGACCGAAGTCAAAGCGTTATGGATAACGTTGATGAATCCGTATTGCAATTAGAACAAATGACAATACCTATGTACTGCATAGAATCTCTGAAGCACGTTATCACATTATTAAGCATTCCAATTAATTCTACATTCCCATTGAAAAATGTTAAATACGTTATGGACTTGACTTATGAGCTCGTTCAACTACTTATTACCAGTGTTATGCCAACTATTTGGCTATGCAGCGATGGAGTGGCATTAAAGATTCACGAGGATTTAAAAGCATTAATGCAATTATTCGGCGAAGTAATGGAATATTTTTGGAATTACAACAGCGTGGATCATTGCAGAATAACATATCTGCATCTCGTGTGTATTGTTAACAAAATGCTCAGTAATATCGTACCATTAGAATTGGCGGATTTGGTGCTGCCAAAATCTCTGAAAATATCAATATCAAATGCTATTATGGATGCTCCAATTTACCTATTGTATCCGGTATTACATTCTACTCTGCAAGAATATGCACGGGTGAGTATCTTATTGCTTTGAGTTGTGAAATGATTGTGAATTCTATTGCTATGATACACATTCAATTGCGAAATTGACTCTGCTATTCTTAATGAATGACTGTTCTTGACTTACAGCAATTTCATGGAAAGGATGAAACTGATTGTGTAAAACTATTCGATGAAACACGTCTAATTATAAAATCAATGAAAGCTGCTATTTCTCTATTAAAAGATTCTACTAATCAATCTCATCCAGATGTATTAAAAACAATATATGCAGCAAAATTAAGTTTGTCTTATCATAAGAATTTAATAATTGTTAAAAAAGCAGTAACATTTTTACAACGTGTCAACCAGTAAGTAAAACAGATTTATGTTCGAAATTATACTGAATGACAAATTGATGACGAACTGTTTGTTTCAAGTAATGATCTGGATAAAGAAAGTCAAGCTATTGCGACTAAACTAACTCTTGGCCTACTAGCAAATGGAGATGCTGACATACAGTGTGCAATGTATACCGAATGCCAAGATTTAGTGAAGAGAATATTAGGCGTCTCATACTCTAAAGAAAGATACACTTGGGAAAATATTAAATTCTTATTCGAACAGAGTATATTCACAGAAATTATCTGCCACGGAGTGACAAATGAAGACGAGAAGGTACTTACAACAGAGTTCATTACAATTTTTTAGAGCTAAGCCTTAGTTTATTTGTTATCACTACAGATCAAGAATATGGCAGAGGAGATATTAGTCTACATGTTAAAAGGAAAGGTACAACTAGGAGAAAATGGATGGATACAATTTTTAGAGGCCATCGTACCAGTACTGGGTCTGTTGCAATGCCTTGCACATCCATCTACTGTGCTTGGGAAGTGTATAACAAAAATGCTAGATCCTGACTTGTCCACTAGTATACAGCTCGCAGATATAGAGGTATGTAATATATCACTCAAGGGGGAATGAATGATTTCGAATTTTTATCAGAATAAGTCATCTAGCAAAACTTCAATTGACTTTTCATATCCAAAGGTTTTGAAAGGAAACATAAGGCTTCTATTCTCGCCCGATCATGACATCAGAGAGGAAGCTGTGTGCCGATTGATCTGGCTTCTTGGAAAGGAAAAAGATTCTACTCAGAAATTACCAAGATTATCCTCTTTACATGGCCTTCCCCTTAGTTCACTGTGTATCTTTGAGCGACAGAATTCCAGCAAGCAATCACAAGGCAACTATCAGGTTACCTATTTACGTATCTGTCGAAACTTTACCATAAACGATTACTATGGAGATGGTGTACAGGATTTTAATCAAGCATAAAAATATCCTTCATAAATAATTATAATTTTAGAGAAGCAGCTTACTGTCTGTGCTTGAAATGCTGAATGCTCCTGGTGTTGAACCAAAAATGCGAAAATCAGCTCTTGTGCAAATTAGCGTTATGCTCACTGACACGTCTTTGCACAAACTCTTTGTTAGCGAAAAAGGTCTGCCGTTGATTTTAAAGATATTTACAAGCGCTTTGGTACGTTATTTCCCATTTACTGTTTAACATTACAATTTTATGCAGAGTATTGCTTAGTCCGTACCTAATTAAGCGGGTTATGACGAAGGTACATATTGATAAATAATTCTGGGTTTTTCCAGGTTGAAAAGGAATACGCTAACTATCCTGACTCGGTAATACCGATACTAACTATATTGAAATTAATCTCATCCACGGATAATATAGTGAGACATGATCTATCAATCAGAATCGATGTTTTTCTAAACATTCTCAGAAGTACGTATAGAAATAGGTGCAATATCCAGACAAAGATATTGGTAGTCTTTAGAAAATAAGGTTAATCAAACATTTTCATTTGCTTTATTATTCATATATGTACTTGAAACTTACGGAGATAGTGGTACTCAATGACGCGGGGAATTATTTCAATGGGATAAGTCTTTGTTTGTATAATCCTCCTTGACGTTAAAACCGCACCAAACAGTTGATTGGTTGAACAATTGGAAATTCCTAAATTACTTCGTAATTTTCTACAATAAGCAGTCGTACTCAATAATCAGCTTATCATTATTCTCAGTAATTATTGAGCTATCTTTGAATATCTTATCTTTTTTTCTAGGTCTCTTTTTATTCCCTAATAAGGACTGCGTTAGGATTGATGCTTCGCATCTACTATGTTTGCTATTGTATGACGAATATATTATGAGACTGGGAGAGAAACACGTAGACTCGTCGAATCATTTAAACATTTCTCTCCCTCATATTATTGTCTCACGAATGAGACTACCATTCCTTTGTAAATCTCACTGGAAGACTAGTATCCACAGACGCTCTGATGTATCGGGTAAATTGCATAAACTCTCTTGCGAAAAAGACAAAAATCTGTATTCTGTATTTTAATAACCATTTTTAGTTCTTCATAGCAACAATCAAGTTGCTCTAACATTCGTCAGACAATTCTGGGCATGGGAATGGAATGCCGGTGTGAATATGTTATGGCAATCTTGGGAGAGCCTAAATGATTCAGATATTACAGAAAAACTTATGATACGCGAACAGGAATTTGCTACTTTTCAGTATACATTACCTCATTATTACTGTCAGCGGCAACTTTATAATATTCAAAATTCAACCACGCATGATGGTGTTTCGTGTGCGCTTGACTATCTTACCATGTAAATACTGCATTATTAGTACCACAATATTATAATATCTACTCTATTGTTACTGAGGATTTAATTATTCCATTTCTTGCAGGTACTTGAGATTTTATAATATGTTAAAGTGCGAGCAAATGGATAATATAGGTTCATTACCGTGGGAACAGTCATTCGAACGATTTTTATTATCGCATCCAACCAACAAAGAAGATTGTGATTTATTTGTGAATGTTTTGTCATTTCTTTATATATTTATTAACGTCACAAGGGATGGTAAGAATATTTCCAATAGACGTGATACGCACTTTCTGATAATAGTATAACGAAATATACTGTTTATTACAGAAAAGAATCTGTGGCTCTGTAAGATAATGAAGAACATGACAAAATCGTTGGCTGATTTACTTAGAAGTTTAGATACAAACAACCAAGATGTCCACCAATCAGTATTAAGGCTTGCTAGAGCTTGTTCAGCAATAGAGCAACAGGAACAGACAGATTGTAAAGATTCGAAGGACACGTGGATTAATTTTATAGAGCTTGTTGTATCAAATCTTTGTTTTGGAGATCAACAACATTTTTATAATTTAGGTTTGTACACCGTACAACATTATGATCACAGTATACCATACTTTGACCAATGAGATGATTAACTTTAATAATTACAGCTTACCTCGATTGGCTTTTGACATGCTTGACATACTTGACTGGAAAGTGTCAATGGAGTAGTCACAAAAATTTATTAATATCATTAGGAAATGCTTTAATGGAACTTATCATATCATTCCACGGAGCCGGTACAGTCAGTTACATGGGTCTATCAATTACAAGAAATTCAATAATCTGTCTGAATCACTTACTTCATCAAATGCAAACGAATTTAGACAAAAATGTAAGTTCTTTTCACCATACTTTTTTTTCGACTCCTTTGGTGCTGACATTCATGTTTTGTTTCTATTATAGATGTGGACTGCATTTTGGTACGAGGAAGGTCGTTGCCTCAGCTGGTTACCAATGCTTTGGAGAAATAGAGATCCATTGGTACGTGCATCAGCACTGCAGTTACTGGCTGGATTAACAAATGCACCTCATACAGCATCACAGCTGTTGCACGCGATATCATTGGCCCCAAGTGAGTTGTGCCATACTCTGATTCATAATATTGCAAATCGAGAAGAATCTTGTATAGTCCGGGAACAAGCGTCAGTCGCATTTAGCAACATGATAAAGAATTGCAATTCCGTGACGTTTCAATACGTGAGTTATCAAAATACGTATTAAAATTAGCGTCAACATGTTTATGTTAAATTTAAAACGGTCACGAATCAAAACGTGTTTTTCCATATATAGGCTGACTCGTTAAAGGCGAATGCCATATTAATATACGTCGAACAGAGCAATATTTATTATGAAATTAGTGTTTTATGCTCGAATCTCTATATGCAACCGACATTAGATCTAAACGCATCTGATAACGAGAACGATGAAAGCGGAAAAATGCAATCAGAACACAGTAGAGTGTCTGATTATATGTCTTTAGTACCAAGAACTGTCTCCTATTTATATAATTGTCAGGATGAGCTACAACTACGTAAGTCAATTAACGCGTTACGTTTGATATATTTAAAAATTTTCAAGTAACCTTGCTATCTTATACAATTCACTTTCGTTATGCATAATTTACGTACTTTCAGTGTCGGTCAAAGATTCAGAAATAAGTGACGATGAAAATTATCCACAATTTATAGCAACGCCCTCATTAATTACAAGCATTTGTACTTTATTGAACAATCTAATAGCAATTGGTCAACACGAGGTTGTACGAGTTTTCTATGAACATTCCTTGGACAAATATTTTCTTGGGTATCTTGATAAATTTTCCAACAGTCTCGATATTAACGTAAAGGAAGTATACAGTAACAACGTGACGTATTTCCTCAGGTGTTTTAATGGGATTCCTAAAACCATCGATAATAGACGTAATTTTCTTCACTATTGTGACATTTTGGAAATGTACACTGCTCTTTGCACTGTATTAACAAACTGCATCACGCATAGCAATGACTTTCTGCTGACGGCAACATTCTCACCGGACGCTCTATACTCACTGTTAAGTCTCCTGAATACAGAATTATATTGTGAGTTCAAATTCTATTACGAAATATCAAGTGTTCTTCGCCCTACGATAAATACCAATGTTAATTATGATGCGATACTTTATCCCGTTAGACATGCACACACCTAGATTGGTATACTTGCGCAACAGACTGTGGACCGAAATTTTCAATTTACTATCGGTACTATCGATTACTGATAGCCAACATTATGAATCGGTGGAAACTGCATTGGAACTGTGCGGCACGGAAGCGATCGTGAGATCAATGTGCATAGCAATAAAAGATTCAACTTCAGAATTGCAGATGAGTGCAATAGGTGCACTTGCATCTTTACTCTCGCAGGAAATACAAAGGGAGACTTCTTCTTCAAGGAACGGAGTCTCTTTAAAGTCTGTATTAGATACATGTATGTCATCCACACTGGATAATCCCAGGAATCACGCGATAGGCGAAGTCTTATCAAATGTTAATAAATTATCAATTAAGAATGCAAGCATTCATACAAGAAGATCCCATGAAAAGGATCACATGAAAACAATCGGCACTTATGGAAAGCCGTCAAATGAAAAATGCATCGCAATTGGTTCTGAGATATGCAAGATTTTATTACAACTTTACATTGCGCACAGCTATGCGAGGACTAAAACGAATCGCAAACAGTCTGAAGACAAAGATCTCATTGTTGGTGCTTTAACCAATTTCCTCTGCATCTCGGCCGAAGCTAAGAGAACGGCGTTGGATGAAAATCTTTCGGAGACAACGTTAATGCAACTGAAAGAGCTTTATGTCAAATTGAATTTACAGCCGTACGAGCTCTATAGAAATCATTCGGATCGTGAACGAAAGGTAAATCAATTTCAATGTAAAATAATATTAAAAGAGTCTAATTTCTGTTGTTCTTATATATTTTATTTATTATTACACCACTTCGTACGAGTCTTCGCGTGTTTACTAAGATACTCCAAATTCGAGTGCCCTGTAGAGCATCTGAGAATGAAGTTTTTTGATTCGCAAAGAGGCAATGGAAAAAAAAATTATAGGCGGTAACGTAAATGTTACATCCGAATTTTGTATAGACGTTCGCATGGCCATACCACAGAATGTCGGATAACAATATGTTAATTATTCTATACTACTTGACTGAATTGAGAGTCAACATAAAAATGTTAGCATACTCAAGGGAGTTTTTTTCTTCATCTTTTCATCGCGCAAACACTTTGCAATGAAGAGGCATACCGTGAGCTGCTCCTTGAGCTTTGGGATTTCCGAGCAATTCACTCTACGCACGTTTTACTTAGATTATACAACTGAACATTCAAGAAATAATCTTTGCGTATTTTCATATTCAAGATACATCCGTTGCTGCACGACGTCAATTGTATTTTCACACTTCTTATGAACTTCATGTATGGCAACGTGCAAGTTAAGGAAACCATGGCTAGGGATGGCTTGGCTGATGTTCTTCATAAGCTATGGGCTTGGATATCAATTAATAAAGTTGTTTTAATTTCTGCGTTAAAGCTCTTGGCAACTTTCACCACTAATTGTCCGGAAGGTAATTATATTATTAATACCATAATTAATTTTGAAGAGTTTTATCGTTTTCTTACATCGATATTTCTATAGGCATTAAGTATATTTATGCAATAGATTTGTTTCTTTCCTTTTTCGTTAATGATTAAAGAATCTCAGCTCGGACTTTTCCTTTTCTAATGCGCCTTAAGTTACGTGTCTTTATCTTTTCCATTGTTTTTTGCCTTCTTTTTTTTATAGGCAATCAATCTCTGACATTAACCACGACACTGCCAGGCGTCGGTCTTAGGAAAACTCCAAACACTGTAGCATTGATACACGTCACGGTTCATGTTGTTTCCAAAGAAATTGAGAAAGCTGGACAAAAGTTTGATAATCAAAAACTGCACTTTGCATTCCATATTTTGCGAAATGCCGTACACACGCATGAATGTCGCGTGTCTATATCGAAGGTAAGATAAAAATATTAGAAGTGTGAATAATGATATTCTTAAATATGGTATACACAAATATATTCCAATTAACTTTGTTTAATTACAGAGTAATCTCCTGCAATTTTTCTCCAAGATACATCCGATCACTACGAAACGAGTGAAACCTTGGCCTCTCGTGGAAATGTACTGTCTTGAATTCCTCATTGATTTCACGTACTACGAGGAGGGGCAGCTATGCGTGCCCAAGGTATGTCAAAAGCCAAATTTGAATTTATACATCCCGGATTCTCTTTATTTACTAAGTCAACCAACCTGAGCGCTCTTTCTGTTGAACATAGATAATCCAAAGATTCTTCAGTGAAAACAGTAGTGGTTTACGAACATGATTTTTTTGAATGGGAAATTTACAAAGTTGTATTAAATGTTATTCCAGGCTGTGGATGGCTTGGATGTACTAATACATTTGGCAAGATGTTCATCGCTCTCAACTAGAATATTAGCAATTTCAACATTGCGCAACTTGGCATTCAATGTAGCGAATAGACCGAGACTGCTCAGTTCAGGTAAATAAGGATTTCACGTTTAAATAAGCATGATTGGGTAGCGAGACGAAATGTATTTTGAATCAGATAATTCCTCTTTTTCTCTTTGTACGAATCATTGAACGTCAATGCCTTTTATACGAGTATTCAATGATTTTGCGTTGTACGACGCAGGCATTTTTTTTGTTATCTTATCTAATAATAATAATAATAATAATTTTGTATCGTGCGCAATTATTCTCACCATTTGAACGTTAGCAATGTCCTCTTTGTTTCAGTGGACTTTATCAATCTTCTACACAATATCTTCAAAAATGGCACCCTCGCAGAAATTGGAGTGGCTGGTTCCACGCTCTGGTCTTTGGTCAGCAACAATCAAAAGGGTAAATTGATAGCACGGAGTGCCGGCTTTCCACAAAGCATTCAGGAAGTAATTGGAAGGCTGACATTGTTAACAATCGCCGACGCTAAACAAGAACAGGAATTGGTGAAGATGTTGCAATACGTTATGAGAATTTTAAGCACTACCGAAAGTAAAAGCAATGACGAGTCAGTGTAAACGAACTTTGAAGAAATTCGGTCAAAGGTGACAATCAATTTGTAAATAATTTAAATTAGGACGATTCAAACGATTACATTTTTTAAATTATAATATGGGGACGTTCCAAAATTTACTGCCCAGCCTGGTTGTGTTTCACTTTATTACATGCAGGTAAACAGGGACACAACGATACTCGTAGTACTCTAATCGTGGGGATTTCGAAATGTACCCTGTCAGATAAAAACTCTACTCTCACGTCGCGCGAAGTTCATTAACACATGAATGAAGAAAAGAATGATGAGGAAAAAAGAGACGAATACTTATAAATTCACCATAAACATTCGTTCGGTAACTTCTTTATTATGCATCATGTGACACTCAAACTATTCGACTATTTACTTCCCACATACGTTTTTACTGAGCGGAAATTGTTTAGGAAAATTTATCATCCGCCGTTTCTCTACTTTCACAATAAACGAATAGAATTTAGTGCAGGAAAGACAATACCGTATAAACAAAAGCATAACTTAAAAGTTTTATACATATCGTATAGTTTATCTGACTGTGAAAATAAATAATATAGCTTTATGGAATAGAAGCCTCTCGATTATTTTTAATCATAAAACTCATTGAATCTTATGTAACAGCAAAACTGTATAGCCTCTTTGTATAAGCGCTATTAGAAATTCGCTTCATCAGGTATCACCAAGAGGAAAATTTATTTTTCTAAAATTTGAAAAAATGTTTCCTGCAAATCCCAACACATTAGGCAATAGAAAATGAACCAAAAAAGAATAATAAATTTATTTAAGTATTCTTGAATACATATTTTGAGTCTTTTCAGTGTGCAATGTTCTTTAAGGATATGATATACGATTTATTAATTTGAAATATGGAGTTCAAATGTAATACTAGCATTTCAAGCATTATTTATTTATCCTTTATACAATAACGTCTCATGTAATGATTTCAATTCTTTAAGAATAAAGTTACAGATCAATTATAAGCAAATGGAAGAAATTGCTTTGAACCAGTCCTAACTAAATATTAATTGAAATGATTTAACATTAGGAACTTGTTACAGGCTGGAGCTATGGCAGACATAGGTCATTCGTCTTCAGTCTCTTTGTGAAGGATGATTGAAAAATTCCAAGAATATACTGGTATTTTGTGAGAACGTAAATGGCCAGTCATACAGTCTACCTAGCTAGTAACTGGTTTGTCTCGTGTCTAGCGTGCGAGAATGATACTTTTTATAGTGAGAGATGAGCTTTCCAGTTATCGAACAATGGGCGTATTCGAACCGTATCGAAGTTGGGCTACAGAAAAAGTTGGAAGGGATACATACAGCAAGTGTGTTTGCTATGTCAATAGATAAATAGATAAACTGTTGGAAGGAGTGGCTAATTTTAACGTCAGCAGACGGATAACTGAATGTAGAGTTGTAATTTAACTTTACAAACGGGTCGTTACGTCACGCAAATTAAAACTACGCCGACGCAATGACTTTGCCATGCAAATGAATGTTTATGGTTCACAAAAGTTAACTGGCATACACAGAAAGTCTTCCGACGATGCCTGACCTTTACACTAGACGAAAATTTGAGGGAGTTCTACATAATGAAGATTGATTTTATTGTTTCAATTATAATATAAAGTAAGGAATCATCTTGTAACCAGCTGCTAATTAATTCTTAAGGTATTTTAATCGAGTTAAGATATCAACCATGCTACTTAAAAAGATACAGGTTCTTTTCATAATGGAGCCTATAAATTTTATAATTTCGCCAAATGTCTGTTAAGAGTGTTGCAGGCAAATTTATTCCTGATGTCAAATCATTGGGTATTTATTTACTCAATATACATGATTGTTGCGTTGAACTTTATATGATAGTAATGTCAATGTCTAAGTCATTAACAAGTCTGCTGTTTCCTATACGAAGAATAAGGAAGGAGTGTGGGAATATATTTCTGGCTTCTTTAAAACTTTGGAGCGCCTTGATTATTTGCTATGATGCGGATGGTGCTTGTGTAAAAATAATTTTTTTTACGGAAGCGTCAATATCATCCGCCCTAGGATTATATTTATGGACACACGGGAAAACGGGATAACACTTAATTATACAGTTATTACATTTGGCTCGAGTTTGGCATTAATTTACATGTGGGATATATTCGATCTGCGGAAACACGTGTGGATGAATTGGCAACGTCTAAGATTAAATATGTATAGATTGTAGTAGACAGTAATGTTTTACATTACTGTATTACCTATTGCATTACTAACTACTGTGTACAAGAGATTGACTGTTCGACAGAGATTCATAAGTACAAAGCAAGACTACATCTATCGATCAGATGAGACTAATCGGAATCATTTTGTGAAATTTAAAAAATATTTACTTTGAAAAAT
This sequence comes from Trachelus troglodyta, assembly GCA_030142635.1. NCBI lineage: Eukaryota > Metazoa > Arthropoda > Insecta > Hymenoptera > Cephidae > Trachelus > Trachelus troglodyta. Next base: position 193,392 of record JARQTJ010000782.1, read on the forward strand.
ACGGGTCCCTATCGCTCATCTCATTCCTAAAGTCAAGATCAAACGAATCATCTTGGTCCAAGTCGTCGTAGCCTAAACTTCTTGCCTCTGAGACTAATGTTATTGTATTTTTTTCAAGTCTATCCTTTGCAAATTCAAAAAAAAATGATTTGGATTAACCTTGTCGATCGAAATAGATTCATCTCAGGAGTAAGCATTATTTTGTTCTACCCAAACACTTTGGACCAAGGCTTTTGGCATGTTAGAGTATTATAGAGTAAGTAGTGTATTTTTGTATTCTAGCATGGATAATACTTATTTCCCTATTGAGAATTTAAATATTAATTCCGTAATGTCCTCCTGCCAATAATGTATTTAATAGTGTAGAAGGAGACCCATTCGAAAGCCGTAATAACGAGCCACAGAAAAACAGGACCAGCGGGGAACGAATGATCGTAAACTGGAAAGCTTATGCGAGCGTGAGGCTGATTATATTATTGACGCTGGAAAAATACTCAAAAACAGATGAGCACGAGAAATGAAAACTTTTACTGAATTTTTAATTCAATTCCCATGACTTCCCTTTGGAGTGGAAAATTTATCTAAACAGAGAGTGGCATTAATTGTATATTAAGAATAGAATTTTTTTGAGTTAATTGTAAGAAAAACAAAACTTTCACTATGACCGACACGTTCTGCAGTTATAATACGCGATAATTAATTTCAATTAATTTTAAATATATGAATGTCACTTGATATTGCGCACTGATTATCAATATGTCGGTTTACTGTCAACTGAAACATTAGGAATATAAAAATCATTAGAGATAAAGTTCGCAATATGAGTTTCTATGGAAATGAATTACCCTGACTTAGGCGTATTAGTAGAAATTTTTTAATTTCAAAATTCCATAAGGTTCTCCTTGAACGCTAAAATTATTTCAAGATGCATTGCTTTTTATTTTGCATGCTGAAAATTTTGTACTCAATTTTAACAGATTCAAATTTCATTCAGATTATTCTTTATTCTTTTCGCCTATGAAAAACCTTTAGCTACCTGCAGCCATGAATTATTTTCAATGTTTGAGAGACATACACAGTCCGCTGATTTTTGGTCTGAAACTTGTTTGTCGATTAAATTCTAGATTAAATAATAATCTAAGGTGTCGCTACATAGAGTTATTACTATGGAATCATACATTATTGTAAAAGCGCGATTAATTGCGGCCATGCAAAGTGATACTTCTGATTTAAGTTTCCCTTCCTTCTGGCATTGCAAAGCTGCAGTTGAGTTGGACTCAGGCGGATGTAGCGATGCATTTACGTTATACATATTCCACATGAAAACACGCGATAGCAGTATAATAACGTGGGAAACTCAAAACTAAATCGTTTTTAAGTAACTGCAGTTGCAAGTGGCAACAATCCCAGCCAAAAGAACCGCTGTAAATCGTAACGATATCATTTTTATTTATTCCAAATTTTTAATTACTCAAATTGTACGCATGCGATCTAATGTCACAAGATCCTTCATTCCTATAACGCAAATTTGTCCACATGACTGTTTACGTATTTCCTGAGATGAATGAAACACCAATCGACATGACTTTTCTCTCTTTGATTATCGTACGATACTACAGAGAACGGTAGGGATAAAAGAATAATAGGAAGGAAGATAACCCATCTTCATAACTACAAGAAGCACGCATTTCAACGAGCGACTCAGACACAATGAAACAATAATGCTGACATTGAAAAATAAAAAACAAAAAACCGATTCATCCGAACAAGAAGAATTGATGAATAAGATAGATGCTCTGACTCAAAATATGACTCAGTACTTAAACGGTCATGTAAAAGTTACTTCACGCCCAAAGTAATTGTCTGACTAAATAAGATTATAAAAAAAGTTCTACCACAAAATCGCGATTATACGTAAGTCCTGGGCGCTGTTTTTGACATTCTTGAGATTGGCTAAGGTAAATAGCTATTCGATAAAAATCTACATACGTACACATATAGCCAACGAAAGTGCCGCCGAAGAAGGCAGTTTGCAAAGAATATCCAAATAAAAAGCATTTGAAATGATTATAAAACGATATTAAAATTCAGTCAGCAAGTGGCGTTAATTGTCCATTATGAAAGCGTGGGTGGCCCCTCTATAAATACATATAGGCATGGATTTAATGAAAGGTGGTTTCATAGCGACGGTGGTAGCAGCGAGTAAGTATTGTGTTGAGCCAAGTCACGTGATATCGGATGGATTTGCGTCAATGGTGACCTCCGGAGTTCTGTCCACGCATACCATACGGACGAACGAGCGAACGGCCGCTGCCGCTACGATCCCGACTAACGAGGCTAGGAGGCGTGCCTTCCTGGCCCTCTTAAGTCTTTTAAAGTTTCTCCGCTCCTCTTTCAACCGTGTCTTCTGATTCCAATTCCTGACCGTTGCTTACGGTCTTTTCTTTTCTTGTCATTTCCTCTCTTCCTCTTTTTTTCTCTTTGACTTCTTTTCCCGCGTTGAAATTCTCTCCAAGGTATTCAAATTCTCTCGCTTCTTGCAGACGATTTGCATTGTCCTCGTGTTGCGCGTCGTTGCGTACTTATCCGCCATGTCGCTGAAATTTCGCGTCCCGTCAGGGTCTCGTCCTCATAGCTATATCTTGTTCACATGTAACTACAACGTGAAGAACAGTGTTAATGATCTCTTAATCGTTTACAACTGTGACGAAAATGCCCTGATAATAAATGTAACTTTCCACGAGATATATTTCTTGCTCGTTACGATATCTTATTTAACCGACGGTTTAGCACTTTCTCATCAGACTGGCAATACATTCCATTTCGCCATTGGAGGTTATTATTTTTTATTGGAGAATACATTCCTCTTACTATCGTGTCATTGATTTGAAAATTAATTTTTTAAATATAAGTAGCGGCATTAATTATGTATGTGCACTTATGCGCATGAATTTGTATTATCTATAGTAAGAAAAAAACTATTTGAAAATAGATATTCATTTGTTCGTTGAAAGTAACATTCTTTTAGTCACATCGCCATGGACGCAACGATCACCGAAAGTTTAGTCCGATGTAATTGTTTATGAACTATTTAATATACTCTTGAGTCTGCTGTTGGTTACAAAGATGAATAATTAAAGACGAATAGAATATTAGATTCGCAAGACTAATCATATTCAGCAGTTATTCAATGTCGTCCATGGGTTTGTAAACTGTGCAAAAGAGGCCCACCCGTAACAGTCGATGAACCATAATGTAAAATGCCGACAGATAAGTACAGAAAAACTATACTCTATTTTATTTGTTACTCAAAGGAATTTATCGAAAGTCTCATTGTTATTGTTGCTCGACTGATTCATTTCCGTGTCACCGTATTGTCAGCATTTAATTGACTAGCTAACGCAATCGCAATATAAACGCGTCACGTTAATAGAAGCCTTTGAAAAAATGACGTTTCAGAAATATGAGCAGAATAAAATTCCCATTGCCTAGTATCTACTAATATTCTAAATAAACTCACGTATATACATTGTTTGCCAAGAGGTAAATTGACTGATAATGTCAAAAGTATCTAGAGATGTCATCTGGTTCAGTTATAGTCATTATTGAATTTGCATAGAGTATTGAAAATCCAAGATGGCTTGATTCGTCGTGAGGCCTTTGATAATTTTCAGTCCTATTTCCTCTTGGTAGTACAGGCTAAGGTATGATTCTATTTATTTCCAGTCGACCGTTATACAAGTAAATTCTATGCCATCATACATACCGTACAGGTTGAGGTTATAAAAGAATGTTGCGATCCTGCATCCTGTTTCGTCATAATTCGTTTTGCACGAAGACGCACACGTAGTAGACCGTACGTACCGCTTTACTAAACGATAGAACATGATCGGTTTCGCGAGGATGAGTTGAAATTTAATTGTGAAATTATACGCTAGAAAATCGAATTTTGGGTGTCCGTTCTTACAATAACAAATCTATGGAGTTATAGAATCGATGTTTTAGCATATGATTATCGATATTTCGTTTCCATTCTCTAGACCTCGATATATCAACAGATCAATTCAAACCTTACCAATCGCAATTTTCTGTTGATAAAAAATCCTTACGGTGAAACTTGTGTATACGGTAAAACGTTACCCCTAGTAAATATACTTGGTATTATTAAAATACGATGACAGAACTACAAAGAGGTTAAAACTGTCAAATAATGCAGGTTATTACTGTGCAAACCACAGGAATAAATGTTTCAGAAAAGATTCTGAAAAAATTGAAAGAATCAATGTATACAGTCTTATATGTGTCATACGTACTTGCATACGCATATGCACGATACGTACGATAAATAGAACATTTCTCAGCCGTTGATATGCATTTGCATTATTCATCTCTAGTCAGGATCGTCGGACTTTGAGTAAACACCGAATGCAAGAAGTGTATTATATAACTCTTGTCAAACAGTTTTCATCTTAAACAAAAGGCAGTTTCAAGAATATTTCACCTCATCAAAAATATACTCTGCATATCAGCCGAGGCCAATAATAAAACATCTTGAATTTCCATAGTATTTCATACGCAATATTACAATAGCTAATTATATTACACAAAAAAATTTGTTTCTAAGATAACACGAAGAGGTTTGTTTGCTTATCTGCATATCGAAGCCGACCAACAGTCCTCTCATACAAAAGTAAACATTGCAATTGAATGCAGTTACGCAATGTGACTGACACGAAAGGAACGCCGTGTAGTAGTAGCCATCATTTGGACACAAGGTGGACAATCATTACCTAATAAAAACAGACGTGTAAAAATAAAGGATAAAGGGAAGAAAAACTTAAGAAATATTTTTAAGTTCACTTCAAGACATCAACATCTTATATCTACTCCATGATATCCGGGTTCTCTGTCTCACCCTAAAGAAATAATCCTGTTTAAAACTCATACGTATATATTAATGGATTGTTAGAACAGTGGAATATTTTTCATAGTCGAGCGTGTAACTTAATATGCATTCCGTCAACAGGTGTCAACTTTAAACAGTGAATTATAAGCAAGAGCGAAGATTCGTGCTCTACATTCCTTCGCGTGATCTTGGTACCTAAAAAATAAGGACAATGATGATTTTATTTAAATTTAACAAATTCACCTTGTGAACCTTCGTATAGTGAGTTTGTTTGATTAATTACGAGAATCCTCATCTGATTTGATAGAATTAAGAGTCCGTATATATAACATATATACTCGAATTTTCAACTCAAATGCATCGTGATTTTACCATCAGAATCAAATGGGTGCGCTAACTTCAGGTGGAACATTTGCGGTGAATACCCCAATGTATAAACATTCATATTGATATATATATATTTATGATATATGCAATTTATAAGTTCAACGACCCTTAAATACTTTTGATATATTTATCTTCAAGGTATAATGACACTGACGGTGTCAATGAACGACATTCGGTGCATGGAAAATAAATGCATTATCACGTAACCAAGCCTATGAAGATGCGCTGAGTTCCCACGCGCTATATATGGACGCCATTACGCATTGGTCAATAAGAAGAGTCATAGGAAAATCGAGGTTGTGTATATGTCTAGAGTGAAAAAATCATTGATCGTATTAACGTCATGAATGATGTTATTAAACTTCTTATCGTTAATGTGCATATTCATTTGAGAGAATATTCAATCGTCTACCAGTTACTATACCCAAGCCATATAATCGTACGATATGTCCCGCCAATAAGGGAGCATTCTTTCATATGCGGAATGAGAGTGCGCAGTGAACAATAAATTAGCAAGTAAACTTATCATTCACAATACGAATGCACGTCATACGAAGACACCAAAATTAATTTGCCGTTGGCCTTATTATTACCATTCTTGGCCATAAAATCAATCCAAACATACGATCTGGTCTTCTGACGTCAAACCGTGTCTACGTTAGTCCGGCGTATTTGTAAAAATACATTGAGCATGCTCGATCAAGAATTGGTTACGGCTTTACATCAATTTAGAATTCTGTCAGACAGAAGCTTATATTTTTTAAGCATCGACATGCTCGTTATATAAGTTGAGAAATTTTTTTACAGCGCGCACGAAAAACTTTCGAAAATGTACTGTTTTAATCGAGAATTGCGATATAGAGAGATCGACTAGGCCATAGGTGTGCATAATGATTGATGAATTGCGTCGCAAGCGAGAACAAAGCAAATATCGGTAATCCGATATATTTGTGAATAAATGGTATACATTCACTTTCAATTGCTTTGATAAGAATGAACGCAGAAAAATTTATCTCCTGTATTCCTAACCTCCGGATGTATACAACGTGAAACAATAGACGATTTTACCACTGAACAATAATTACAGCGTATAAACATTGAATGTTTGATATTCATGATGATGGAAATATGTTTCCTGAACGAATTTACGAGTAGACCAACACAGTTTGATGATCACACAAAATCAGACGAGGGCCAATGACGCAAAAATCGACATAGGTATTTTTCCTCAACCAATTGGTCAAGATGTTTTTTTCCTCTGCAGTTAAAATTTTTCACACGTCTACCATTCTCTGTGTACATACAAATGCAGCTATGCTGAACACGTTCTAACTAAAACATTTTGCAATTTTTTAAACTAAAAATTCATAAAAGTGCCTATGTTTTTTGTGCTACTTTTAAATTAAACATTAACAAACAAGCATAATGTTACCAATTCATCACCGAATTGAGACTGTTGCCAATTTATATATAAAAAATTTGATCGCAACGAATCCGTTATGGATGTAAAGATCTGCGCATGATCATTAATATTTAATTATAATTGTACGCATACAGGTAATATGATAAATAATAAATTAGCAAGAATTGTCACGTTCTGCATAATTTTTCCGGCGACTTGTTTCATATGTTCATATATTCTTCTACATATTGACGCAGGTTAGTGTTCATCCAACTAAACGCCGAATTCCTTTAACACCTTCCACGAAATCTACGCATGAGATTTGTTCTTTCGTATACAAAGATGCTGTCTGTTAACAAGCAATATCCGGCAACTTAATCGTTCGATATCACGAAAGCTTCCTTTTCGGCTACGCGTATTGGCGCCATTGCCATCCGTTGTAAATAACACATTAGGCAGAAGATATAGCGAAATCATTCTCGACGTATAATTAGACAATAAATTCTACATCCTAGCACTGGTATTTATGTCCTCGTTTAAAATGATAAATAATTTGGACTAGGTCGTACATTGTAGAATAAAATTAGGATGTATATAAAATTGAATTTGTGGGCTTTGAAAAACAGCAATATTAATTACGCAATGCGATTACCTATATGGACGTGGTTTTTCCATTTTATCTTTCAAGTAAACGCAGAACGGCTTTTATAAACCTGGATACCTTGTACTAGTTAGGACTATTTATATTCGTTAGAAATTCGATTAATTGGGATTCTAAATTTAAGTATTAAACGGCCTAATTCAGCATTTATTACGCAGGTACACGCGTATAAAAGAATTGTGGGCCACAAGTAGCTGAATATATGATTCACGGCTGAGTGGTTAAAGAGATGCAAGTAATTAATGATATTTAGTAGCCGAATAACTGGAGTATAATAATTCGTTTTTACATCGGTGCCCTATTCAGTCGTCAATAGTGGATGGCGCTGATATATTTTTACACGAATTTACATATGGAACCACGCGATTTCGTGATTGCATTTCATTTATATTCAATAACCTTGAACCGGCATACATTCATTTGCTGAACAATTGCATAATTCTATATGATAAACGTAATCGGTAAGACTTTGTGAACCCTGACAGATTTTCTTTCCTTTTCTTAAACGTGCGTTTATACATATACATATACGAATCGTAGTATTGTATATGGGCGTCCTGATTCCTGTACGCAAATTTATCAGAATCTACAGTAACGACATTATCGATCGTCTTCCCACTGAAGTTAACGTTGTTCAAGCGTAGATAATTGCGTCGTGGAAATAGTTACAGATAGATATTTCACCAGAGAACGTAATCAGATGCTAATGCTCCATCTATTCCATGACTCTACTAGATGTTATGCTATGTTATGACCACTTGGTTTTCGTGTCACGGAGATATTTTTTTCCATATACTTACGTATCGCATCTTGTATTTGGAATGAAGAAACATATGTATATAGTAATACAGTATAACATAATTAACAGTGTGTTTGTTTTCAGACAATATAATTATGGTAAAACTCGTTTACGGCATTTGAAATTGCTAATTGTTACTGGTGATAAATTCTGCACTTCTGGAAATCCTTAAAAGTAAAAAAAGCAAGCTGACGCGCGTTAGCACCACGTGGAGCGACGCATGTTCTTGCGTGCATAACGATACGGTACATACGTATACATGTGCTGCCTGTACGATGTAGTTGAGAAACATGCTGTAAAGTATACTTCCCACGATAAGGCAGCCTTGACGAGCCAGGAGCGTATCCTCGAGGTTAAATATTTGTAAACGTTAATTTATAATTCAGTGAAAAACCTTAGGATGCGTTAATTAATAAATTGAAACAAAGTATTTACATAAAAAATTGCAGAATACAACTAGCGTGCATTAGAGAAAAACGAAATGATTTTAAATATATAAATTTCAATTAAACACGTCAGAGGAAATGAATCAAGTTCCTTCCAAGTAGAATTTCATGAATGAAAACAGTACCCGAACTTGCGTCATCGGCCCTTCAGGAACCGTAAGTATCATGGCCGTAATTACAGCTACGTGACGTTTATCGGTTACGACTTCAGACCAGGAACTGAGAAATGTGGGCCAATTGTACAGAGTAGTGGATTCTCTCGTTGTTCTCGCAAGTAGGTCATTTTTTCGGCATCGCCGGAGCAGGAAGGGCAATGGATTCTGTCGGCATAAGACGTAGAACAGGTCCTGAGTAATAACGTTTCTCTCGATGTGGCAAAATGGAGTAATTTGGATCATCTTGTGACTAAAAAAAAATTTCGAGGTTATTCAAGTAAACTACACCTTTCAAACCGCGGATGATTAACGTCAAAATGTCTCTTCTTACAAACCAGTAAAATTACTATTCGATAAGGTATTTGCTGCATCAGAAAAATGCTTAGAGATTTTTTTCATATAATTTAGATCTTCCTCATTCTTGATCCATTCCTTCTTGTACCTCTGCAAATATAAGGACTTGGACTCACGTCACGTATCATTCACGTGTTAACAAGGCCATTTTTTTCCACTAATCTATATTTGTCCCCGTTATCCTACTACAGACCAATACTCTTCGTCGATAAGAATTCTACAAGAGATACGTACTCTTTTTGAAACTGATCAAACATTTTTCAATACGTGTTTGTACAGAAACGAAAATCGGCCAGAGAAATATGTACCTCAATACAAACTACCTCTTTGATGACAGTCTTACCCTAGAATACGTTCTTATTTTTTTCCGTGTTACTTAAAATATTATAATCGTGCAATATTTACTATAGAGCCCAAAATAAATTATTTTCTTGAATCGTTCGAGTATCTCGATTTTTAGAGGTGACGAATATCAAATTGATCTTTTGATTTCCATTTCTGTTCAATAACGTTCATAATCATTTCGAGGAGAGTTGCTCAGAAATGATGGATCACGTTAGGTTTGTATGACGTAGAATTAATATGATTCATAGAACACAGGCTTACAATATAATCGTGGGATCCGCGATGAGGTCACGAAAAATTGTGCGAACGACGGAAACTTTGTCATCTATGTTTCCAATGTAAATTCAAAGTTTTCAGAGCATCCCTTTTATCCCGGATTCAGTTGGGCAAGTTTGTGTTTAATTCCAAACACCCACGGAATGACGAATAAGTGGTTGGTACTTTTTTCTTCAATTTTTTTCCTCCTCGATTCTCAATTGTTCATCCATACAAAGATATACAGATCCGGAGAGAAAGGAGGCGTTCTTTGTGAAAACTAGTCTTCGTCTATTACGTTCTATACATACCTCAATAGACATACAGATCCTAGACGGCACAAGGTTACCAGTATAACGTACTCTTTCACACAGATTAGAGGTTATAAACGAGAGACGTTTATTAATCCTCATCTCAAAAATCACTTCATCTCTGCCTGCTACTGATAACACAATATACCTGGTGAAAAATGGAATTGAAATCCACATCTGTACGTGTATACAGAGCATGTGTGCTTATTGCCCATAAAGAACCTTAAAAAAGTTCTTCTACGGAGTAATAAAAATAGTGAAAAAAGGTTTTCATGTAAGATTCCAATAATGTCGTAAAGCTCATCAACTTCTTCCTTATCCAATTTCTTTCGAAGTGATTAAAACCACGCCGCCTTAATGGGTCATCTGATGAAATGAATATAACATAAGAAAATAGTACAAAAATCTAAATGTATGTAATCAATCTGGACCACAGACTCCAGTCATTACCGTTCCTGTGAAATAGGAGGTACAGCTGCAATAGGCTGAGAGTAATCCGGTCCACGAATACGCTACCCGGGTCTGACAGTGGCTTTAGGGTACTCATATACACCGGTTGGGAAGAAGTGGGAGACGAGAGAGTCGGGTGCGCACGTAAGGCGATAAAATGACGTTCGTGCTCTCTCCTCTATTGAGTATAGCGAAGCAGCAAACGGCGCACGCCGCATTATCGTCAAACCGGCTCCAACTCGAGCATCGTACGGAACGCTAGAAGAAGATATACACTGTTATAACATTAAATAATATTATAAATTGAATCAAAGCAAATACATTAAACCGAAGACCAAGAAGCAAGAAACTCACGGGAAGATCCATCGGTGAAGATTAATGGGAAAAATTCATTCGGAAGCATCCTGTGATGCTTGGATATTGTGACGCTCTCGTGCTGCAATGAACTCGTGAACTCGTGCTCGAACGAGGTTAGCTTGGCTTCTGGTTTCATTCAACCCAACAGCCGACCCGAAAGGAACGTTGCTTACTTGCGAATATCACACGCGTTTATACTCCGTTTATTATATTATTGAGTGCGTGCGTGATAAGTTGTGATACAATACAATTCGGCTTTATAAGTGATTATTTATCAAGATATATAAACCGACTTTCTCTTACGGAATAATGTCCAGCAGTGTCTGCCACGCACCCCTGCCCACTCGGATGGAAGCATTTACTACTAGAATCTGTTTACGCGCTGTTGATCAGTATGAGCGGCTTCTGCAGGCACACTTCAACAAGGTACGAGAGTTCTAGAAGATTAGATTATCAGCAGAGAGTTTGCTTTTTTGTATCTTATGAGCATTGATACTGTCAAACTAACCTCACCTCATTCTCTGAACCTACTTACTATCGTTATGATGAACTTACAAAAAAGGGCGCGGTCGAGCCTGAATGCTTGACACTTGTGCACTTTGCATTTTCTTTACTGAACTTTTTCTTTTATTTATTTAATCAGTAAAATTCTCCCGTACCTGGACGATGCATTTTAAACAATGTTTTTATCTTTACTGTAGTAACTTATATGCTGAATTTTGTACAAGGAGCACGTATCAGCACGATACGTGATTTCCAAACTGTACATGAAACATGCAACGTTTGTAAATATCAGTGATTATTTTTCTTCTCTCAATAAAATGACGCCATAAGGGTCAGTAGATAGTTGGCGCTGCTCTTAGCTTCCGGCCGTATTGCGATAATCCCATTTGAATTTCCGTTGCAATTTCTACGTGTGTCTAGATGCATTGAAATGTTGACATACTTATCATGCGTCATGCACACCTGTTACTCTCGTAATCGTTCCACTTGCTATTTTTTTTTAATATGTTGAAACGTTCATCCTCTTCCCATTCAACATTCGTGAATAGTATTCTCCGTACTGTTAGATGATTCTCATAGTGCACGAGTTTTGGCACGGTTGGGAAAGCATTAGGAGGTAGACACACCTCAAGGTTTACGGACTTCCTAGGACAGAACGGGAACATTATCAAGGTTGAGGACAGTCTAGGCAAATTATATGACAAAGTTCTAGATTCTCGTGAACCTCCATTGAAATTATCATGGGGCCATTATATATGATAGAGAAAGACTGAGAAATTACCAAGGCCTCTATACCTAGGCTTCTATAATCAGAATGTCCAAAGAAAATCTTTTCGACATTTGATAGTCTACAGGACGAACGATCTCTTAGCGAAGAAAAAAGAAGCATACAATAATCAATAATATTATGGAACTTTGACGAAATGCATACTCCATATAAAAAAAAGGAATTGTAGAGAAAAAAAATGAATAGTATCGAAAAGATACTCGGTCACATAGACTCGCATTTTGTACCAATATAAATTTCGTTTCTCTTGCGTCAACGTAAATGTTCCATCTTAGATCTATCACTGTCACTCCAACTGTAGATCTGGTGCACGTGTCGTGCCATATCGAATACACGCGATGATCAAGGCTTCCGAAACTTTCGAGCGGAATTATTGATCGACACGACGCGTGCGGCCTCGTTCACTCCTTTTTTTCCTTCTGTCCATAATTCTTGCTTCCATCTCTTACTTATCCTGCCTACGGTTTAAATAAAATAGTTAATTAGCTTTCTCGTTAATAACGCTACATAAAAACATAAAGTAATTATAACCAATCTTCTTTCATGGCGTATCAGGTTGAAATTCATACTTCCGTTCTAAAGTTCCATGTTTATGATATCGTTATATCGAGCAGACGAGACGCCATTCCTTTTATCAGGTCTTGATGATATCGTAATTTACTCTTGGCGCTTCGGGCTCTGTTCTGGTCTTGATTACAAACATGGACAAGATTTATATTCTTAAGCTTTGACTCTATCGTACGTAAACACTATGAGTATTCTCGTACGAATGATGATTATAGTGAGCGATTAAAGGAGATTGTCGGTGACAATTAGGCGTTGATCTGTAAACATTGGCAAGATGGCAGTGAAAAATTCGGCTTTAAACCGACGCGCGAAAGTGATGCAAAAATATAAAGGGGAACGCAAGAAAATAAGACATTCTAATAAGGCGCCACATGTTGCACTACAAATTGTGTAAATAAAAAATAAGGTACATGCAATGTTCGCCACAAGCACGTCATTCCTCTAGAGAAAAACAACACTTCTTTAACATCGGTACGGGTCAAGAATATCGAAAGACAGATAAAATCCAGAAATATACTCTTCTTGGGCAAACCTTTGACGTAGTTCCGATTAAAAACTTCGCTGGCACCATCTTTTGCATAACGTCTGCTAAACGCAACAGGCTCTCCTTGTATTTAATGTCAATTCGATTTTTCTTTTTTCACTCTTGGTATTATTATTCGTCTTCTTTTATCTTTTAAATAATCCTCACTTCGATAACTCTTGTCCAAGTGACGCATAATGGCTTTTAAAGTGATTTGCCATTTGACTTTTAGCACCGATGTCATGATCCCCCTTTGTCTGATCTCTTTTTTTTTATTATTACACTCCCCCTCTCCCCTGTTATTCTCCCCTTCGCTCCTCCGATTAAACCATACGATCATTTATCAGCCGTCTGCATGAATATTGAAATCCGGCTGTGACATATAAATTGTCTCTTCCTGTAGGGTCATACGTGAAAACGGAACATCTTTCAATACGTCGAAAATGTTTAATTTGTTTGTTCCCAAGTGTGACGCATTATCTATAAAGACGTATCTAATTAGCATACCCAAATTCATAGATTAATATTAACATAAAGATGACGTCTTATCTCGAGCTTATAAATGGCAAAAATTTGATTGAATCTATTTCTGCTATGTTAATAAATAGCTTAAAAAGATGGTATATTGTGTATTAAAATTCGACTTTGGATCTTATTATTCTCCGTTTGCTAAATTGCCAGAAAATCCGATATATCACTGCACCGTGTCGTCATAATCGCTACAACAGCTGTTTCTTTGCTAATTCAAATAGCTATGAATATTCATACTATTTACCAATTAAAATATGACACTGGTGATACATTAACGTTACGTTGGTCACTTTAAACAACTTTGTCAACCATCAAGAAAATAAAGGAGAAAATAACAGTTCTGTTACGATGATCTCACAATATTAAATAATCATCGCTAGAAGAGCCAAGTCATAGAATTAATGTGTGGATTGAACTAGTACCTTTAATTATTTCCTTATCATCGTCATCGACTTTTATGCGTTACTTTTGAACTTTCACAAACGACAGGTCTCATTATCCACGTAAAAGTTGTGTTTCACATTTCCTTTAACTCACAATCAGTAATGAATCATACGAAATTGCATCGTGCAAAAATCTAAATAATTATACTGCTAGGCTACACAGTGCATAGTAAATCATTAGGAATTTCTTCATCGTCGTGGAATGTCATTGAGATCTGATATATAGAGAGATACGCATACATATATCTCTCATTGTCATAATCAACATTGAGGACGCACATAGCTGCATATCTCTCGTCTTCCTTTAGTCAAGGAAACACAAAAATGTTGTTTCCCGAGGTCCTGCGATATTTGATCGAGCCAAGGTGACGATTTTTTCAAAAAAAATTTTCCTTCATAAATAATATCCCTGCTGTCAGTGCAATTTCGCCTGAAACGTAGAATCAGCGATAAAATTCTCTGTGGGAACGCTACCCATCCTGTTATCATTGCGATATACATCGTTGTATAAAAATTCGTTCCATTATAAAATTATCAGGTACAAATCTATCGTAGGTAAAGATAAAAAAAATGGCTTAACTACATACGTTAACCGCGCCTGTCGTTTCTATAAGAGATTGCGCGACCCATTTGCCACTTTCGTTCGATTTCTCAGTTCTGCTTATAACGAGTTATAAATGTAACGCTATAAGTGGAGCGTAATTACGCGCCATGGTAGAAAATAATTTCATTCATAATCTTGTGGCTCTGATATGTTTACGCGCGCCGTCGTTACGTCAACGCGTGTCCAACGGCGCTTGGTTCTTGAGAGTTGAGCGATTTACCGTAGCGATATTTCTTATTGAATTCGTTGAGTGTGAGTGATATTGCATAGCGTGATATGTATATGATACATCAGTATGCGGACACGAGAGGTATCAACGAAATTAAAGTGCTCGGGTATGAAATGAACAGTAAAAGGAACTTACGACGTGCAGAGGTAACCGTCGTTGAGTTGCTTATCAATTTCAAGGTGCTACGGAAAATATCTTTCATGTGGGATACGAACCATTTGAAAGTTAAACTGGAACGTCGTTGGGTTACTATGCGACACGCTCGATGAACAATGGCGACCATGATAAAAGTAATTGCTGTGACTTCTTGTGGGCTGATCGTGTGGGATGGTGACGAATTGCTAGAAGTGATATGAAATAGAGCGTATTAAATTTTGTTTAATGTGTAATACATGGGTGAAAAATAATGGTACTTTTATTTTTTGGTCTTTTCAATTTTGCATGCCTTTCATGCGCGATTCCTTCGCAAGGAAGGAAGTACGTGTATGTAATCGGACGAGCTTTGCCGGGCCACGTCACGTCCTGTGGAACTAGTCGCGCAATGTAAGCGTAAATTATAACTATTCGCTGTACGACAACGCCTATTTTGTTATTCGTGGAACTAATGCATACGGTTTCACGTTGAATTGCGTATTCCTATTCTTTCCTAACCCTCTATACTTGGTTATCCTTCACTCTGAGACATCGGCACGAACGTCATTGCATCAATGCAAAACGGCTTCCAAATGCAAGGGGTTAACTTGGCGTTGTACCACTTCTTGGGAATCCAATATTGCCATACCGATGGAACGAAACATTATGCTACCTGGAATAATATAGGAGTATCGTAGACACATTGTGCTTAATAGTAAATCAGAAAGTTCAACAGTTACATTAGCTACAACAATAAAGAATAATTTTTCCTATTTTTGTTTATTTCTTTCTTTTTTTCCGAGCTCTGCGTATATTATAAATATCACAAAATAAAGATTACACTGATTTCGTAAGCAGTGTACTGTCAGTTACGCAGGGTATCCCCGTGGTGTTGATTGCTGAGTGAAATAAAAAATAAATAAAAAAGGCAACACGTAAACAAGTAATTCGTGCATCGAATCCTCGATAAGCTTCTAGCACTTCCGGCTAGTCTTTCCGCAAATTTTTTTCAATGACGTATCCTGCCTTGTCCTCCCTGAATTCTTGTCCTCGACTTTTCTCAAGGAAGGCCGCCTTCACATCCCCTTATATCTGTTTCTATATGCAACGCATAATGAGGGTGTCAGTGAACCTCGAACGTGCGAAAAACAATTTGCGCAAAGAGTTTCTTGTCCTCGAGAAAGAGTCCTTGATAGAAGGAAGATTAAAATTAATGGCGTATCGCGAAATCGACGCGAAATCTACGTAATTTATAATTGCACGACAATCGTCACGCACAGCACCCACGGTCGTACGAAAATTACTGTCAACTCCCTCGTGACGATACATAACCTTTTTTCGTGATACCTCATCGGTTCTTCGTGATTGAATTTTAGTTTATTTATCCTTGAAACGCCACTCTTGGTTATCCTTTTCGACCTAATTCCGTCCTGTGTATTATTCCCCCATCACAGTGCGAAGTGCTTGGTAACGCTTTCTGTCGCGTTCCGAATGTTTGTGTGACGTAACTTTCCCGCAGCCCGGCGACGCCATTCGTGTGCGCAGACCAGATGCACATACATATGTGAATTGCGTGCTTGCTTGCACATTATTCGAACTTGTTCTATCTAGCAACAACAACCGCTCCATTGATCATGTGTATCATGAAGAAACAACACAGGACGTTATATAAAATCTATTCTTAACGCCCTATAGAAATGTGGACATGTCTGATAAAGTGATGTCATTGCATACTTACAATTTTATACAGCACTTTATGATCTTGTTCTGTACACTGATGACTCGTACATTGAATTAAGATGTGAATACACAAACGACACCAACGATTAGATGTTTGATTAAAAACATAGTTGCAATATGCACGTTGTACGTCAAGCGAAACGAGTTAGATTTTATATTGGAGGTTACTGATCCCAAGGCTAATGTAAAACTGTCATGGCGTATTTCTGTCAATCGATGGAAATCTCAGTGCTCTTCTCGGTATGGATCTTTATCTCCTTTCTGACGTTGGAATTCAAGATTAACAATTGATTGCTGCGTAACTCTTCGCATCAAACGTATAATCCGAAGGTCCATAAAACGGATGGTAATGAACTAGGTGCGATTCGAATAAGATATCAACGAAAGGAAATACCGATCTCTGTAAAGATATACATTGCGGGCTCGCCTTGTGTATTTATGAAACATAAAGAGAGAAGGTTGCAGCCACTCGGATATCTTGTTATCGATAAAATAATTAAATCCAACGACCGTTAAAAATTAGCTTTCATCGCGCGATAAATAACTGCTTTACAATCAGTGCCCGACGCCACGAATAACCCTGGTGGCTCATTGCGAAGTGCGCGCGAGTTTTCGAATTGAAAGATTGGCAATAAACGTCTTAGAGATTTTTATCGTGTCATTACGATACGTATTATCATTCGACGCTCCATGATAAACACAATGATGTTTACACTACAAGTGAATTTTAGATTGGATCAATATTCGCGACGTGTAAATTCTCAAACACTCCCTCACATTCTTACAAACCATTGCGAAAATTGTACGCACGTATAATATGTATATTGCATTGCCAATAATGGAATAGCGACTGAACAGTCATCGCGAAGCCGTTGCTGATAGAATCAAAAATCGCTTCATAAGCATACTATTTAATAAGCCTCGTACTACAGTACTTTGCCAATATTGGACAACGCTATTATTTTGTTCTCAAAATAACTCACGATGGCTCGTACTGTTCGCGTGGTGTGAATTTTACGTAGGCTACGTCAACGGCATACGAACACGGGTTATTGTTTTCGGTCTAGAAATAAGCTAAGGCCTGTTCGATTCCATATATTAAAATCGATACAAGACTCTTAAAACGTTTTTAGCTGCCGGCAGTCATTTTTAATTGGTAGGCTCGTCAGTTGGTCGTTTTTGACATTTTCTGTTTTGGGCAAAACAGAGCTACTTAATAAGACTATCGCATGAAATTGGTATTTTAAGATTTATCAGTAGATTTTTGTATAATCATAATTAATCATTATTATCACAGTCGTTAATGTGTACTCTTTCTATTGAGCCTAAAAATAAAAGATCGTTTGACAAATATATTTCATTGATACAACTGCGACAGCCAATGGTTGTCCAAGAAATGTTTCCATTTATAATGTCGATTTGGCTGTAACAGTTGTGTATATAAATATACAGCAGAAACAGCTTCGTGTACATCGTGCCAGAAGATATTTCTTTGCATATTTTAATTATGTCATCAACACGTGATTGGTATTTTGTGGTCGGCAGGACAGAGTTTTGCATTTTTTAAAAGCATTTCATTTATCCTACGTAAATTAACCGTACAATAAAATCTTTACGCCAACTCGAGTTCCTACATCTTTTTTTTGCTTTCGCTTTGACCCGATAGACTGGTATTTTAAAATATGCCATAATTTGAGCTGTAACGCAAATCATTCACTTTGACGGAATGTAGTTATTAGTTTGTTAAATAAAAGAAAAAGTGCTTGTAAGAAAGCATGGGTTATCAGAGAACCGGATATTTTTTATTTGTTTTTAAGATAGAAACGTATGCCACTTGTATTTATGAGATGAAATGACAATGTCATCTTGAATCTATTAACAGTTTCGATGACTTTGTAAGTTAAAATCAAGAACTTTATATACAGATATATAAAAACGAATAAGAACGTGTATTATAATTCTCACTGGCGTAATTTGGTGTGACGGTTTTGCTTACACGCAGCTGTATTTTTTCAGTTTCCTAATGAAACGATCAAATACTACTTTTTTCTTATTAAATAACTACACATTTCTTCATCGGTTTATATTCGTCTCATCAATCACCTGCGGACACTTCCTCGATGCTTTTCTACTAAGTGTTCTTTGTTCAATTGCGCCGCTTTTGCTGGCAATTAAATAATAATTTATTATTTAATACATAGAACACGTGGTAAATAGCGAAAAAGCATTTCGACCGTAGTTAACGACACTCATCGATCAGACGCCTTTGTATAATTTTGTTGAACATAAATTATGACAATAAGCATGACAATAATACTTACAAGCATTTAAACAATTAGAGCGTCCAGTACGTAACTGCAATTAGAACTTGTATGCCATTCAGCTAATCTATTCAACTGGCTTTATCTACTTAACAGCGTTTGCGTATCAATATACAAATAAGAAACGCACGTCAAAAGTAAACACGTAGCTTTATGTACTTGTTCGCACGGTATAGAAATGTCAATAAATTAAAAAGTTTTGACAGAAATTCCATTGGTAGTACTGATTGATATACGTTTAATTTTTAGCCATACAGCTAATTACCTTATAGAATAGGAATCAGTTATATTCTCGGCTGCATTAAATTCTTAGTAGGTTTCTCTGGTTACAGCCTTCGTCTAATAAGGAAAAATCACGCCTGAACCACGAATCCAGCCTGCACAAGGAGCAGAGACGGCAGAAAGATGCTCCTTCCGGTAGTTACTCAGCCGTCTTCCGTCAATGGCGAAGAAGCACCTCCGCCGGAAATAGATCCGATAATAACAACGCGGGAATTGGATCAACCATTGTCGCTAAACTTCCTAGTGACCCTGCCACGGTACGGAAGCTGGAACAATTTCCTCTTGTTCTTTCGGATACCTCGATGCCTCATGAAGATCTCTCTTTGAAGTTTCTTGCTCTGGTGGGTATCTTCGGAAAAGACACGATGATTACCCACTAAAGAAATAATTTGTTAAGAGATGATCAGTAATATATATATATATATATATATATTTGGCAGAGGCTTTCATTAGATTTTCATTGATCGATTTCTCAATATAGAGTTAAATTGCTGCAATTTGATTGCATTTTTATTTAAATATGCTTATTCATAGTATACAAATTAATTGGAACTTACTTTGTTTTATAGAATGCATTGGACCTGACTGCTCCTGCTAGTGATGTTATACTTAAGAACAGACTCAAGTCCTGGTTTCAACTCTCAGGACATCCTGATGGGTTCGCACCAGCCGGTCCTGGTACCGTGTGGAAAAGACGTGCTGGTGGTTCTGAAAATACCGAGAGGATGGTTTACGAAGCTCTTAGCAAGGACGAGACAATGTTTGACTGTGTTCCAATGTATTACCGAGAAGTTGAATACAAGGGTGATACCTTCATCGAGCTTCAGGATCTTCTATTTGGCTTCAACGATCCTCATGTAATGGATATTAAAATGGGAACCAGGACGTTTCTTGAATCCGAAGTGTCTAAGACTGTCGCGAGGCCTGACCTCTACCAGAAGATGGTTGCCGTTGATCCGAATGCGCCGACTGCCCAAGAACACGAGCAACGTGCTGTTACGAAATTGCGTTATATGCAATTCAGAGAACAGCAAAGTTCCACCTGCAGTCATGGATTTCGAATTGAAGCCATGAAGTTACCTGGGGCGCCACCTATTACTGATCTGAAGAAGGTCAAATCGCACAAGGAAGTGCTCAGCACCATGGCCCGCTTTCTCGCGGGTCGCGAAGACACCAGGAAAAAGTTACTGGAACGTCTTAAGAAATTGCGAACCAAATTCGAGGGGTCCACGTATTTCCAGACTCACGAGGTACGGTTACTTCGAGTTAACAGTTATTCTTTCTTCTGAGTTGCATACGCCATGTTCGTCTGACGATAATTATTGCTTGTAAATTTTGAAATCTCTCGTTAACGATATTGTTCTTTTGGCAGGTAATAGGCAGCAGTATTTTCATGATTTACGACAATGAGAAGGTCGGTGTCTGGTTGATTGACTTCGCGAAGACCTACGAAGTCCCCGAGGGGAAAACTTTGACTCACAGAAGGCCGTGGGAACAGGGGAATCATGAAGAAGGTTTCCTCTTTGGACTGGACAACTTAATCTCGACCATTGAAGAGATCGATGTTACTTTGTAAATACATGTTTGACTGACACACTCCATTTTTTATTTAAATGTAAATTATTGTTTAATTATAATATTAGCGAAACTCTCTGGTCTGACTATCATAGCTCTATATTATTTAATGTCTATTTATACGAATGTTTCTTAAATAAAATTCATTTACTTGCTTGTAATTATATCTCTTTTATCCTTCAGTAGTCCTCAAGACTTCGCCACGGAGTAATTATACGGATTTACCAGCGTAACCATACGTAATAATTTAGAAAAATAAATATAAATTATATCTCTTTCAAAGTCATCGATCATTATAATATTCGACTAGTATTCAATTTCCAAAACCGTATTTCATGATAACTAATATCGTAAATGAATGGTTAAAGTTCATTCCAAACAAGACGTGCATACAAAATAAGTAAATAACCTTTAGGCAGGTAGTTTATTAGAGTGGTTGGAAGAGGCTGCGAAAGTATAACTAGATATTGCCGAGGATATCCGAATGAAGTCTACATAAATATATCCAAATTGGATTTATTATTCTATCACATTCACTTACAGTGTGATTACGATAATACTGACCGTATGTTAAAGGTGTTGGGCAAGGGTGACTTATTTCCTTGCACTTTAACTGCTGTAATATTCTTGATTTAGGTCTAGAGTTAATTGGAGACTTATGTCCGGATTAGTACGATGAGCATTCAGCAAATATTTTGTGCTGATTCTTTCCGACCGTGTGTTTTCCGGTTTACGTTGTCCTCAAATTAACTGCATATAGCATCATCTGTTGAGTACGTTTGAACACAATTTAATTTAGGTCTTACAGTTTGTTCCTAAATAGCAGAGATCAAGTAGCACGCTTTGCTATCTGGGTGAGCCATTTTAAGTTTATTCAAGATGGCGCCACTTGTCAATTCTAATACTCAAGACTGTTAGTTGATTTGGACATATATATTTATGTAATTCGTGCCTAAATAGTGTAATCTGAAAATTCCTGAAGCTGCGACAACAATTGTGTTTAATTTTTGTTATTATACGTTGCCGAATTCTGTAATTGATTAGTAGACATTTATAAATAGTATACTTATAGAGTGTTTTTTTTTCTTAAAAAGATAGGCCGACATTTTATTCAGAATAAACGAGAATGTCTGAGGACGCTGACTTATATCAGTTACAAGGTTCTGACAACAATGAGGCTGGTGGACTAATTATTCGTAAAAAAACTTCTGACCATACGTTCAAAAAGCCACAGACTTCAATTTTTGGTCTCGATAAACTCGCTGAACGTAAAAGACGTGAAAATTCTCAAGAACCTAGTGGATCTAAGGCTACAACAAGTTCTTCCAAGTCAGAGTCTAAGGATAGAAGGTATCGCTCGTATGAAGAGGAAACTCCAACGCATACTGGAGGAGTCAATTCAGAAGCTCAACGAAGATTAGAATCAAGATTGAAACGGCAGAGATTAGATGCCCGTGACCAAGAATATAGAGATCGTCATAGAGATCGAGATCGAGACTATGATTACGATAGAAGAAGGGATTGGGATTGGCATCGTGAAAGAAGTCGTAGTAGAGATAGTTCAAGGCAAACTCCTCTTAGATTTAAGGATGAACCTCAAACTCCAAAATTTAGGACAAGGGTATATTATTGAACATATAACCTTATTTCTCTCTTATGCGATATACAGTTTCATATATATATTTTAATTTGGATTTAAGGATCCTACCTCTCGGAGTAACTGGGATGACGATGAGGACGAAGAGCCTAGGAGATCAAGTTGGGATCATCCAACTCCAAAATTGTACAATAGTAGAGATCCCAGAGACAGTGCACGAAGCGAATTTACACCATCGTACAAATTCAACTCATGGGTCAAAGAGCGTAAGGCTTCAGGTGCAACACCTATGTTGGATGGAGAGCAGAAAGAGCTTTGGGAGGAGGAACAGCAAAGGTAAATACATTTTTAAATTATTCATATACAGCTGTATATTTAATAATCAATAATATCCCATTGACTTTAACAATATTTTATTACAGACTCGATAGAGAATGGTATGCATTGGATGATGGTGAAAACCGTCAATTTAATGACGTATCTGAAGAGTATACACGTAAGAAGGAAATGGAACTAGAAGCAAGAAGAGAGCGTCGCGTCTCTGCACAACAACGACAAATAAACAAAGACAATGAACTATGGGAACGTAACAGAATGTTGACATCAGGAGTGGTCAGTTCTCTCGACCACGATGACGATCCCGATGACGAGGGCGAGGCCAGGGTTCATCTCTTAGTACATAACGTGGTTCCTCCATTCTTAGACGGTAAGTTATATTTACATATTAAATTGTACCTCAACTTCAACTATTATCATTCGCTGAATAATATAACACAGCGAAAGGCTAAAAATAGTATTACCATCTAAAATATACCTTGACGAAGTAATGATATGGAGTTAATTAGGTCGAATCGTGTTCACGAAGCAGCCAGAACCAGTAGTACCAGTGCGAGATCCCGGATCGGACATGGCTTTAGTAGCAAGAAAAGGTTCCGCACTGGTGCGCGCATACCGAGAACAGAAAGAACGACGTCGAGCTCAGCGTAAACATTGGGAACTAGCAGGAACCCACATAGGAAATATCATGGGAGTACGTAAGGACGGACAGAAAGGTGAGGACGGCGATCAGCAAGGTCAGGAGACGGACTTCAAGGCTGGACAGAAGTACGCACGTCATATTGGGGCTGGTGAAATAACTGGTGAAGCAAGACAGCGTTCGATTCAGCAACAGAGAAGAAGTCTCCCCGTGTTCGCCGTTAGGCAAGAATTGCTGAACGTTATTCGTGAAAATAGTGTTGTCGTTATCGTGGGTGAAACTGGGAGTGGTAAAACAACTCAGTTAACGCAATATCTTCACGAAGACGGATACAGTTGTTACGGTATTATTGGCTGCACGCAGCCAAGAAGAGTGGCTGCGATGTCGGTAGCTAAAAGAGTATCTGACGAAATGGCTACTGCACTTGGGGATAAAGTCGGTTACGCAATACGTTTTGAGGATTGTACTTCCAAGGAAACCGTAATCAAATACATGACGGATGGTATTTTATTGAGAGAAAGTTTACGCGAAGGTGACTTGGACAGATACAGTGTAGTCATCATGGACGAGGCTCACGAACGCTCCTTATCGACGGACGTATTATTTGGATTACTACGTGAGGTAAGAGTACATCTTATTTATTGATACCAATAAATCATATTCTCAGAAGTAGAAAGTAATCTCTCACAAGAGAAAAATAGTAAAACTTTTGTCAATGGTTTATCAGAAAAATCTAACGACTAAGTTAAATACTATAATAAAATACTGCATGTAGTAAGTTATGGTAACGTATCTTATAACACAGTAACAAAGTAAAGAATTTAATTCTCTCCTAGCGACAAATTACGAATCATCGTTTTTCAATGATCTTAGCCAGATCGTTCGGAATGTCTGCGTTGACGTCTTGACGTGTAAAATAGAGCACCAGCACTGGCAGAGATGCTTCCCCACCGGATGGCTGCGTCGCTCAATTGTCGCCTTCTGCTATTTTCCCGAACGGTTGCAGGAGGACTGTCATAACGGCACCAGTATACAAATGCTTTACTGTCGTGCCATTTGGAAGATCCACGCAAGGCACGATTTACCTGATCGACAATTTCCTCGGGGCTATTAGGCTTCTTTTCTCGGTCGCCCATGTTGTTAATCCTTATCTCAATGCCGCTTGACCAGAATTGATGGAGTGGAATGTATTTAATTTCACGACCTTTCTTCTCGGACTTGTCACTCTGGTGATCAAGGTACACGACCATTGCCTCCTTGTCTTCGCCATCTATGAGGGAGCAGATGAAACGCTTTAACTTTACGATCATCAATAATAATAGAGTACTACACTGTGAAATTGTTCTATTAAACTCACCTGGTTTATCGATCCAAAGGACAATGCCGTATTCCAAGGTTGCCGCAGCATCCTTGTCCACGTTACGAGTGTCCGTATTCTTTGGAATACGTAATTCTAGTATGTAACCCGAATCTAAGACATTTTTGAATAAACTAGATTCGTCCTGATTGAACCATCTCGATTGACGTAGGGCAAAGAGTCTCGTGCTAGCAAATCCTTTTCCATTGTCACTATTACTTCTGGCGAGCAACTGTTGCGACTTGAAGAGCCACGCAGCCATGAGCCTTCGACGAAGCTTCCTAGCACACTGCCAGTGAATAATACGACGCATACAATACATCCGAATTTTTATCTGGTCAACGTCGTAGATTGTCATTAGTCTATCTACTAACTGTCAGTCAATTCTTGTTTTACGTTTATCTTATCGGTATATCAAACTCTTTAATGTCACAGGTGGTCGCACGGCGGCATGATCTCAAACTCATCGTGACCTCGGCTACTATGGACTCCAGCAAGTTCTCGGCATTCTTTGGTAATGCTGCAACATTTGAGATACCTGGAAGAACATTTCCGGTCGAGATACTTCACGCAAAGAATCCTGTCGAGGATTATGTAGATGCTGCAGTTAAGCAAGTCCTGCAGATTCATCTGCAACCACGAAGTGGAGACGTACTCGTTTTTATGCCAGGTCAAGAGGATATCGAGGTCACCTGTGAAGCGTTGAAGGAAAGATTAGCTGAAATTGATTCGGCGCCGCCTCTGTCAATCTTACCTATTTACTCCCAGCTTCCGTCAGACCTCCAGGCGAAGATCTTTCAACGTTCCGAAGGTGGTTTACGAAAATGCGTGGTAGCTACGAATATTGCTGAGACTTCGTTGACTGTGGATGGAATTGTATTCGTCGTGGATTCTGGATACTGCAAACTCAAGGTCTACAATCCTAGAATTGGTATGGATGCTCTACAGGTTTATCCAGTGTCCAGAGCCAATGCTGATCAAAGAGCTGGCAGAGCTGGAAGAACTGGGCCTGGACATTGTTATCGGTTATATACTAGAAGACAATATTTGGATGAACTTCTGCCTACGGGAGTTCCGGAAATTCAGCGTACTAATCTTGCCAATACTGTCCTCTTGTTGAAATCGTTGGGTGTCCAAGATTTACTTGCCTTTCACTTTATGGATCCTCCGCCTCAAGATAATATATTGAATTCTCTTTATCAACTGTGGATACTTGGTGCTTTGGATCACACTGGACGACTCACTCCGTTGGGACGTCAGATGGCTGAGTTTCCTCTTGATCCACCACAGTGCCAGATGCTGATAGTCGCATCACAGCTGGGTTGTACAGCAGATATTCTTATCATAGGTAAAACAGCCATAATTTCTTTGTTATTGATAAAAGGAAGAATTACAGTCCAAAAAGATATCTGATATTAGAAGTAATGTGTCGAAGTGTGCATGACTGTACTATCTGGAGCTTAATATTAATCTTTGAACTTTATCACAATGATAGCTCTACTTTCTTATCAGAATTCCAGTTGCGCCACGTATATGTTGTGCTCATAATTGCTCATAAGCTTAATGAATGAAAAATTCAATGACTACGATTCAATTTACTATCGCTTATCTAAAAACTATTCTTATCTTTGATAGAAGATACATTAGGGTGTTTGAATTATTTTATTTGATTTCAGTATCAATGCTGTCAGTTCCGTCAATATTCTATCGTCCAAAAGGTCGTGAAGAGGACTCTGATTCTGCCCGCGAGAAATTTCAAGTTCCTGAATCGGATCATCTGACATTCTTGAACGTCTACAATCAGTGGAAATCAAATGGTTATTCTAGTTCCTGGTGCAATGATCACTTCATCCACGCAAAAGCAATGCGGAAAGTACGAGAGGTGCGTCAGCAGCTTGAGGAAATTTTAAAGCAACAAAAAATGGAAGTGGTCAGTTGCGGTACTGATTGGGATGTTGTCAGGAAATGTATCTGCTCTGCGTACTTTCATCAAGCAGCTCGTCTCAAGGGAATAGGAGAATACGTGAATTGCAGAACCGGGATGCCCTGTCATCTTCATCCCACTAGTGCCCTTTTTGGCATGGGTTTCACACCAGACTACGTAGTCTATCACGAGCTGGTGATGACTGCCAAAGAGTACATGCAATGTGTGACTGCTGTTGATGGTCACTGGTTAGCTGAATTGGGACCAATGTTCTTCAGTGTAAAAGAGACTGGACGTAGTGGTCGAGCTAAAAGAAAACAGGCCATGCAGCATCTTCATGAGATGGAAGGGCAGATGAAGGAAGCGGAAGAGGAGATGCGTGCTAGAGCTCAAGAACAGTTAGAGAGGGAACAAGCCTCAGTTAGAAAGTAAGTAGTGGAGTTTAGTTATGATGGATTTAAACATATGACCGCGGTTGAAATTAATATAAATATTATTTCTTTTGTTACAGAAAAGAAATCCTGACCCCTGGATCTAGGGAACCGGGTACGCCTGCTCCTTATAGAAAGACTCCTGGTCGTTTGGGCTTGTAAAGATGTATTTTTGACAAAATTATTGTTTCTTCTCCGTTAATCTGGGTTTTTTCACTTGTCTTTTGTGAAATTATGGCATACTGACAAGAATGTATCTACATTTGATTTAGACTTTATCTGTATATACATACAAGACCGTTATGTAACATATGTCAGAATAGTGATAATAAATATTATACACACTTGTGAAAGTAATTTGACTGTTTACATTTGATATGAAATAAATTATCCATAACCTGATGTAAAAGAAGAATTAATGATCACTACATACTGATTAATATTGATAATCACCAAGACTATGTATAGTGAACGATTAAAAATTTTAGAATAAAAAAGTCTAATTTACGATGATTTCGCTAGAAACTCTTTGGCAATATCTTCTCCAAGAACTGTAGCAATACTTTATCACTGCAGGAGTGAGAAAAATCGTAATGGTATCTCAAATGCAATCGCGAGCCTAATCAATTCTGGATTTAAGTTATCAGTATGATTCGTGCTTGTGTTTTTAGTTATAAAAATTTTCGCCAGGTGACACTGTCAAGAGGCTGTTGTGGTTCTGGGAAAATTCGAAGGAGCGCAAAGGTAGACGCATGCGCACCTTTTACGAATTGACGTTCAATCGAATTTGATGCAATATGAACACAATATGATACCCACCTTCGCGTACTCCAGCAGGAGAATAAGGTTTTTTTGGCATTATACCGAAACTAGTCCCCAGACGAAAAGAGTTTACCTGAAGCGCTGTAAGAGTCTGAAAACGGTATAAAGATTCCCAGTGGAATGGAGCAACTCTAATCCTTCAATTCGTTTTCTCTTAAGCTCATACGGCGATTCTGTGATAGAAAGAAATATTGTCTCTCTTGCTTTTACACGAAAGGAAGTAAGATCGGTCGTTTCAAGTCATCCGAACTCCAATAAACAATTTATGAAATCATACATTTAAATTGTAGCTCAGAGACTGCGGGTAACGAGGCTCTCTGTTATTGCTATTATCATGTACCTTTTCTCTAATCCCAATGGACTTAATAAGGAGCAATGGCGGTATAGGTAATACAGATAGGAGACATTTCCACGAGGAGATTCTTGGTACGTGCCTGAGGATAGCTATAATTGGAAATTATCTGGTTGACATTTTATCTATAATAGGAGTATAGCCAGGAGTATATTGGACAAAAGGATAGAGAAGGTTCGACAATAATAATTATACGAATTTATGACGTACTGTCGATTCGTGAGAGAATCATAATGGCGACTGTTTTTATCGTTGGTTTAAGGTGTAATGGGGTAAAACGAGGTAATAAAATAAATATACAATACGTCGCTATATTGATTCTCTCTTATGATATCCACTAATGTACACAATGAATTTTGCACAATTTCATTTAATTAGCTTACGAAATTACAGGATAATTTAAAAGCGACGTGCTTTCACTAACAAGGTTCATATTACAATCAGATAACTCGACAACATCGATGATACATCATTCAACTGCATATAAACATACAAAAAGATTTAATAATTAATAATAAATCGTAAACTTCGCCAATCAACAATATGCCCGCACAATATGATCGGCGCGATAAGAGCGAATAGCGAATCGTCGAGTCGCTTCTACGCCGGTGCACGATAAACGATTGATTGACTATTCTTAATTCGCATTATTATTATTATATTATTTAATCGATCTTATATAGCTCGTATAGTCAATCTTATCGTAAGCGTTGCGCCTTGCGAATTATACACGTCGCAACGTAATCTTTGCGAACGATAAAAATTTCTGTTCGCAGATCCACGTGAGAACGTTCCTTCTGGCAGGTTTTGCAATAATTCCTTTGTTACACATATGCTTTGAGAGAAATTAAAGGGATACGACATAGGTAAGATTGTAAATCTTGTATTACAGTTAAAAGGGTTTCATTGTTGTAAATAGTCGAGCATTAAGTAAAATATAAATCATTGGATGTGGATTTTATAGATTTGAATAATCGTTTTCGTGTCGTTTCATTAGTTTGAATTTAAATTTCCCGCCACATGACGTACCTTTCGTAGGTATACGAACGTTGCGTGCACGCTAGCGAATTAACGATATACAGGTACGCAAGCGTGACGTATTGATGTTAATAAGATTAATTTATTATGATAAATTCTGACTGCAGAGCGATGACTCGAAAAAGCTGCGTAAATTCCATGCGGCAGTGGACGATTTTCTTGTCCTTTCCATTTTTCTAATGCGCATGCGTAAGTGCTACGCCAGTCAGTGACATGACTTCTGACGTTTTTTTTTGTGTCGCAACATTATGATAAAAAATAAGGATGACAGTGTACAGTTTATATAAGCAGCAGAATATCGTTCCTGGGTAGTTTAGAATGACGAAAGAACAAAAGGGAAATATTGAGAAAGATGGCGGACGCCACTGACATTTTTTTTCATACTCTGTTATTATAAACTATCAGTCGCACGTGTTCCGTTGTTTTTAAAACGTAAATGGGAATTATTGCTTTTTGTTACATAACATTACTTTGTGGATTGGGATCCGATACGAATCAGATAAAATTTGACCGTCCTTCGTAGTTCAAATCACTGTAGTTCTCTTCGTTTTCTCAATAATCCTTTTCGATATTTCTTAAAGGATTATAATAAATCATTATTCATTCGTTCTTTCTTTTATTGCCGTACTCGACTTATGTATGGCTGATTGCAATTATTTATGTATGACTAGCATCGTCTTCTAGGACAGGCAATTTTTGAATTTTTGAATTATTTGCTGACATGAACAAGAGCACGCGCGCATGCGCACTCAAGCTCTATACAATGCTGATCAGAATTATTACGCGCGACAGTATATGCAGTTAAACAATCGTCAGATCTAACATGATTTCATACAGCTACGATTTAAAGTTCGAAACGTATTAGGGGAATAGAAGCTTCATTCAAAGAGACACGTCGTATTTGGATGACGTTTTGAAGTCAGAAAGTTCGAAAGCGATTCCGTACGTAGGTTAAGTAAGTGTCTATTAAGGTTATCTTAGGTTTTCTCTGGGACATTACAACGGGTAGACACACGCATAAAGGTCTAACAAGGTAAGACTATTTATAAAAATAATAAATTGTCTAATACATGTATAATAATCAATCCTGACTCCGGAGTGTTCTCGGTGTTGATTTATGTGCAGAATCCCTACGTATCGAAGGATTTGCAGTTCTTATTTGATTTCACCATTCTCTTGTCATCCCTCTTTTTTTCTTTTTGCCGTTTCTACGTATCGCTCGTCAATACACTTATTCACGTCACGAGAATCTAATTCTAAATGCTTCGAAAGACTTCACACATAAAACTTTTGCTTTAACGTAACGGATAACGTCACTTTTATTATTCTCCCGACAAATTCTGCCTACGCCTACGTACTTTTATTCTTTAAAATACTGTCTGTATCTTTGTTGATATGTCTCATTTCATTTCGAAACTCGATATACATTCGTTCATTCATTTCTTTTCTTTTTCATTCATATCCACGCACACGTATACGTTGCACCACGTACAACAGGCATTCGCACTCGCTCATATATCACTCATTAATTTTACTGCACACATGCCAGCAACTCATCGATTCTCACGCTTGCTTTATATAATATACAATATATAATTTTTAGTAAAACTTATATTTGTATGCATGTATATATAATATATGTATATACAATATATCAATTTATACAGTATATAATATATGCATATATATATCGGTAAATGTATAATAAATTATCAATATTGTTATTACTATTATTATTATTGTTATTCCGTATCGTTAGAGACTATGCTGCGTTTCGTGTAATAGCTAATGATATGTATTCGTTTTTCATTTATATTTTCTCTTTTCCTCATCTTTTTTGCACTTTTATATTAGTTTGATACGACTCTAATGCTAAACGACGAGAAATGCGGCGCGCTAAAAAATAAAGTCACCCCCTATATGCGAACGAGAAAAATGATATGTATATACATATATATGTAAAGGGCATTTGAAAAGTTATACTTGACCTTAATTACACTGAATTTTGTGAAATTTGATTTTCGAGATTTCCTCCTCTCCTCCGCCATCTCATTTTCCCTAAAGATCCACGCACTTTAATCCCTCTCTTACCAAAAGACAAAGGACCGTCTCACAAGCTCGCCATTTTCAATTCGCCAAAGCTAATTATGTAGGCTAATCATGGTGGTTTTTGAATTGCGTTTGGGACGTTTCCAAATGTAATTTCATAAATTGTTAATTTTACCCGAAGATATAACGTGGTAATTTTGATGTTTTTGACGCTTTATTCTCATTCGTGTTCTCTCGTATTCGTTTTCTCGTCTAATGCAGTCTCACCACGCAAGAGCGCCGACGTTTAATTGGATGCAGCCGGGGGTCGTCCTTGACAGTGTGCGAGCACTCTCGACGTGGTCGGTTTAAATTTAAATTAGTAAATTTGCGAGCTAATAAATTCGTTTGCATCCTCAACATTGCATATGCGTATCGTTTGCGGGGTGAAGGTTTTTCCGCGAGCTAATACCACGTCCGCTGTTTTCTGTGTGTAGATTGTAAAGGAAAAAAGGTACTCAGGGCAGTCGATACTTTTCATGTCTATATGATATAATGATATATCTATGTATAATACAATATATATATATATATATGTCTATTCGTTGCTGGACGTTTATTGAAATTCGAATTTTTAACAAGCTGCTTATAGATGCTGTATACGTATGATCGAATAAGTTCGGTAGAAATTTTTAATGGACCCACGTTACATACGGTTACTGGAAAATTGACTTTCCTTTGTATTTATTAAATGACAATCTTTCAACGTGATAATTATAGGTATTGATGTATAACTTTGTTATAAGAGATTTCTTGATTTTTCTTCTTTGTCTTTCTCTGACTTCGTTTCGTCGCTTTTGAACTTTCGCGGCTTTAAGGTGTCTCGCGACACTAGCGCCGCCAACGTAGACGGATCGATGCGCAACGCTACGACTCACGCTGTTACAATTAACAAGAATGAATTATCCCTTGTGCAAGTTTCTCCATTTTCATTATCTCATTCCCAGCTAAAGTTAGCGAGACTCTAATCAAGCTACTCGGCTAAAGTAAGTTCGGACTTGACGTATATTTTCTTGGTTTTTATTTTTTTCGGTCCTTTTACAATATTATACCTGGACTCTGTCGTGCTCGTAAAATTGTGAATGGCGAGAATGTATACGAGGAAAACAAAATTGGGTCAATTCTTATTTTCTCTCTCGACAATGAAAAAAAAAAACGTAATCCATTGTACGTACTAATACGTTTTTGAATTTTTATTTTAGAAAATGAAGGACGAACATTGGACGCGAACCATGGCTCATTGTTCGTATGAGATATTCCTACACTCGTTTTTTCATTAGCTACGAAATGACGAAGCTCGTAACGACCTGCGTCAAAGATAAAAAAGCCCAGATACACAGTCGCGATCTATGTCGCTCGAATTTACAAGTGAGGTAAAATTTGAGTTTTACCCTAGAACAATGTGGACGGTCCTTTATCTTGCAGTGGAACATACACTCGACAGGCTGGAAACAATTCCCTGGACTCTGTCTTATGCAACGACGATAACAAACCTGATATAATTCCTAGCAGAACCAGCGCCATTATCTCGTCCACGACTATTTTACGTATCTCGAGACAGATGAGAAGAAAAAAGGTAAAAAAGAAGAAAAATCTTAACAGTTCTCAAATGTACACCTTCCTTAGGTACAAGAAACTGTGTAACATCGTTTCCTGTCTGTAGGTTACGACGGAGTGAAACAAAATGGAGATAAAAAGTGAATAAAAAAAAAATTCTAAGGAGCAGTGGCGGCCAAGGCGCGAAATATGTTCACAATCGTATTTTCATTCGAAGCATCGCTTCTGGCAAGCTTCTTCCCGATAATGGAGCAAAACGTAAAGGTCTATTCTCAGACTGAAATATTTTCGCGATCGTTCCGCGTCCCACGGCGCTTCCATTTATTCCGCAAAAGGTTACAGTGCGATTTCAGGTTCCCTTCCTCGCGCGACGGTACTGATCGATCAAATCGTAAGGATTGGACGGGAGCGCGCTTAAAAAGCATCCAGAGCAAATAAAATTGAGCCTGGACAAAACGTTTGGGTTATATATCGATCATACGTGGGAATAGAATTTGCATGGAAAATGATGAAGGTTTGCCAAGTGTTTTACGGGGTAAAAAATATTACCCTAACATCCTCCCGTGTAGCTAGCCCAAGAGGTAGGTCGTACTATTCATGAAGACCGTGTACAATCTAGCAGGGGATGCATTTCGATGCCCGTAAGAATGTAAATTTACGATTGCAACGAATACGAAACGAGTGCGCCTGCCATCTAGCGGATAAAAGCAAGACATGCTATGGCAGCCATGTTGTATACAGTTGTTGCGTGTAAAAGAAAAGATAAAAAAGAAGAACTAGGTAAAGGGAAGAAAAATTGAGAAAAATATACAAAGCAAAGCGTAAGGATACGGATGCTGCACGAGAATAACGTAAAGTAGAAAAATATAAAGGCAAAGGGGGCGAAGGGTTTACGATATGAAAAAAAAAGCTTGGCTATGATCTTCATTTCCGGCGAAGAAAAAAAATTAAATGGCTGCTGCGGTCCCATTTGCGGCGGATACGCCGGTCGATTTTACGTGTCGCGCCCCTTTGGCTACGGCTTTTCGGTGCGAATCGAGTGTGCTCGGTTAATTAAGTTCAAAGTTTTATTGCGAGGAAACACCTTGCGGTGTTAAGGGTTTGTCAAGTCGTCCTCCTCTGTCTACGATTTTACCGGCAACTAATTCGTCGGTTGTCATAGTCGTTTCTTGAGGATGTACCCTTCTTATATATTTTTTTTTTTTGTATAATATACCCATTATTTTTTATCCTTCAAGCCCCATTGAGTCTCATTAGAATTCTTTCTTTTTTTTATCTTTTTTTCATCCTATTTCCTTTTCTTCACTTAAATCCTATTTTTGCTTAAGATGCTACCCTACCACACCCGCGTTACCCTTACAGGCGATTCTTGATATGTATCGTTTTCAGCATGGCGTATTGCTTATATATATGTATACTTAAAGTTATATTTATACACTTAACCCCGTCTGACTCTGGTACGTTGAATTTGAAAGAGACGTAATTTGGTTAATTGAATAGAAATTGCGAAATTACGAAAAATTTATTAATTTTACTTAGTAAAGAAGCAAGATGGAAATTATAAAAAAAAAATTAAAAAACAAAATTGTGTCTCTTTGAAATCGCTGAGGCTGAATGGGTTAAGTCTATATAATATATATATATATATTTTCTTAGTCATAATATCAAATACTTTACTAGTACGTCACGGCACTTTGAAACACAATGTATAATATATCCTATTGATGTTGAAATACTTTATACGATAACAGACGCACTTTTAATTGTAATCAATAAAAATTCATTAATAGTCGAGATAAGAGTTTTGCTCTGAAATTGCACGCATTACAATACAATGAGAATTGGAGAGACAATTGAATGACTATATAATGTATTTATGGAATCGAAGCTACCAAAGCTACCTGGTTTCTGGATCAAAGATTGACCTTAGGTACACGTTATTTTTCTTATCTAATCACACCTTGTTTTTGTAGATACGATCTTCTCGTATTAGCCTTTTCATTGAGTAGCTAATAACATATAGAAAACAAAATAGTATTTTCAGCTGTAAATTTAAAATAAACTTTTTAAAATTTCATATCTTTCAGATTTCACGCTTCTTATCGTATATGATATGTAAATAATAAATTTTTGGTATTTTGATGAGACCTAATCGCGTGGAAATTGAATAATTAGTTAAGATATTCCCAACAGTCTAAACGATGAAATGCCGCGCGAGGCTTTTACGTATGAATAAGTTGATTCGTTATCAAATCTAGATAGGATAACTTGGATCGATAAGGATTCTTACGTAGAAGACTATCTTATTAACCTCGGCGAATATCCTGATTGTGAACCAGCTTGAAGCAATGAAATTGATTTGGCATCGACGTTTTTGTATATTGAGATAAAATTTTCGCTCGCAGTTAATATTTTTTCCAAATACTTATTTCGATGGAACTCAAATTTGTCGTTTAACACTGCGTAATTGAGAATGGGAATCTTATCGAAAAGTAGTGAGACTGTTTCTGAAAATTGTAAAAGAAAAAAAAAATCCTGCATAGTAGTAGCAAAATATCTGATATTATCCTGATCAAATTCTCTTAATATATTAGATCGACATCAATCATCCCTCTGATAATTGTCGATGAGCTTTAACAAGATTCTCACTTGGATAAAAAAAAAGATACTTAATTTAACATTTAATAAAATATTGCCAAACGAAATTTTTTATTTTTAATTTTTTCCCAAAGCTAAGAAAGAACAAGTATCGCCTTGGCGGGTATTTTTCACTCAATTATGTAATATCCAGTTTCGTTTCTCTATGCACGGGGATTCATTAAAAATGCAAAGTGCAAGATAAGCCAGAATGGCGAAACGAGGTTTTCGAGCCAGCCAAGAAATTCGCAATTGTTGCCCATGGCTTTGGCTTCTTTAATAAACCAGTGACTCCTTCGAGACTCCTGGAACACGTCTTGGCATTGTGAACAGAGTTACAATTTTTTTTTTTTTCATCGTTACCTCCACCCCTGCTCAGTTCTCTCACTACCGTTAAACTTCCGGTAAATGGCCGAACAGAGCTGGCGAGATCCAATATGAGGAAATTCCGCAAGGAACCACGCAAGCCTCTGCAATCCTCAAAGAAACTTTCATTAATTACGATAAACTTTGCGTTTATTGTGCTTTCGCGTGTCTCACGACGCCGCCAAAGCGCCACGTGTTTCGCTCCGTTGTGAATCAGCATAAGGTGCACTGTGAGTGCGATAGAAATAATCATAGAACCACAAAAAGTGTGTTGGTTAAAAATTTTTGCGTATGCGATAAAAAAGAAGTTTGATTTTTTGATATTGCAAAAAAGATCAATATTTTTGTTTCGATCCTCGTGAGAATTGCTAATAATAACTATGTGGCAATAATAATAGAATATACAATAATTACAGTGGGATCATTGATATCCTATGTCTATCTTAATTTTTTATGATATGTGAATTCACCTTAATGACTAAAAAAAATGTTGAACCCCGTACAAAAAATGTGGGGCTCACGCATCAGCACGCATGACACTCTTGCACACTTTGTTCGTAACATCTTTGGTTTCACTCGTACCGCGTATTTAGATAGATTATCGAATTCGAAGATCGTCGTTACGCTGAACCATTCCCGTTTGACGTAATACCGGGTGTCTCTTTTGTCAAATCAAATGATTGCACTGCAATTGATATCGACCTTAGGAATAAAAATTTGCAATGCACTCAGGTGTATACATCTTTATATATAAATTTACATACTTTCATTGGACTGTCTCTTCTATTCGTTCACCGAGTATATTCAACGTGTTACTTATTATAATAATAATAAGCAATGCATAAGTGGTATCTAATACTATCGAGTGTGACTTTTCCTTGAAATTGAATACCTATAGAAACAAGAATTAAATTCATATCCCATAGTATGGGTTATACCGAAAATCTCCCATAGACACTGTCGAATTAACGAATATTCGATAAATGACAGCGAGACGATTGAATCGCATTGCGTCACAAGAATTTCTATGGAGACCATAAATAATAAGATAGCCTTGATATACTTTGCATATCTATAAAATTGTAGTAATCTAATTGATAAGCCGAGTCGAATAATTAAAGGATAACGTACTCCCACGGGAAGTATTATAATAGAAGTTTTCTTGCAATCAGGAAAAGAGGATTATCTTGGTATATAAAGAAGAGAAATTTAAAGAAAATTTTGTATGTAAATATATGTATAAGATTATTGATCGAGAAATTATTTGTTTTATGGTTAGTAACGTTGAATATTTTAACCTTTGATATTTTCATTGACAGGTCATACGTTTATTTTGGAAGGGATCGCAGAGAGTTTTGAAGGATACGAGGTGAGCGATATACGGAAGACCTTGAATTTTCTTTAAAAAGACAAATGGACCAAGAGAAGGTAAGAAAGAGAAAAATATTAAAGAAAGTCAAATATTTATGAGCCGAGTCTATCGAATGAATGTACCCGATGCAAAGATCACATGGTATGCATAATATATCTATGTACGCTTAATATTTCCTTTTTCATTCCTTTACAGAACTTTTTACTCAACGTCTTTGAGAAAATAAATTTCCAGAAGACAATTTCATTTCTGGCTGGTCTGAAAAAACTCAGCATACTGTATACCCGGGTAAGCACATTTTTATCTAGGTTCTGAGTCATGATTTGGATGCAGAATTTAAAAGAATTGGCCAGCAAGAAAATTCAATTAACGAAATGCATGAAGACCGTACCCCACACCGTGGGACATTCGAAGGCGTGAAAACAGTATCGAACAAGTCAAACATAGATACACGTGACGTTAGTCGAAAGTGAAGTTAGGGATGAAAATTAGTGACACGAAATTAGAGGATACAGAGATCAAAGTTTACTCAACGCGTAATCAGATAATGAGGTTATCCCAGAGCTGATAACGATTCGTCCATGTTGAATTCCTATTTGCGGAATTATTCAATTAACAGCTGACTAGGAGGGTAGGTGGGCCAACACTTTCGTTTAGCCGAGTGGCAGTTCGTGAGAGCTCGGGTACTTTCGTGCCATTAATTAAGGAAGGTACTTGTCCACTGGTGTTTTCTACCCTTAGTCTCTTTACACTGTTAGGGGTGGGGAGGGGGTGGTTGTCTTTCTTTCCTACCCCCGCACACTCTTCTGACATGACTACTTCACTTCTGTACAGTCTCCAACACCCCCAATGCCCATCTGGTTAGCTTGCAGCTTCCACCCACATATCAACCCCTTTCCTTTCTAGGCCGCTGCACTCTAACCCAACCCAACCTAACCTAACCTACCCCAAAGCACCGGTCGAGTTACCAACGAAAAACAGCACGCGACCTGCCTGCACTTTAATCCCTTCCATCGGGCTGGTGAAAGTGAGATTCTTGACGCGTGGTTTCGCTGAGAGCTTTCGAGAGGGTTGCTACCCTTTCATCCCGTTTGCCAAGCGAATACGTTTGGCAAAAGTGTTTCGAGATGTCACATGCAAACTACAGGGTTGTAACAGTTGGTAACCCCTTGCCTGGTCAAAGTGCCTGAAAGGGGATGATTTTCAAATTAATCAACAACCCTGTTTCTAGCCCAGATAAAAAATTGCTCTTGGTTATACAATTTTTTCATTAACCGACCTTACCTGGTGCATCTGTATCTGGAGTAAACGAGACTCGTACAGTATTTGCTTATGAGGGAGGAAAATGAATTAAAGTATCCTTGAGCTTTGGGGGTTAAAATTGTATTGCTGGCTGTGGCTGGGAATAATATTTAAGTGGAAAATGTACTGTTTAAATATTATCAGCGTAGATAGCAGAGTCTAGCATTTTATTGATATTTTTCATAAATTTCCTACGTTTGTATTCGTGTTTACCGGTAAGGTTTTAAAGGCGATTGGACTTTCTACAAGAAACGTAAACTCGAGTATCCAATTGATGCATTAGGTAAAGTTTCGCAAAAGCTGGAAAAAGCTTGGAGGAGTTCTTTATAATACATGGAAATCAGCCCTGACGTATTTATATCGACTTATTGAATTTCCTTTTCTGCTTACATTTTCCATCAGGTATTTATTCTTGTGTAAACTTTCGAAACGAGTGAACTCAGCGATATCTCACGGTGATATCGTGGACGTTTTAATGAATTTGGACTGACTTTATTTTACTTTGAATAATTTGTGTTTTCCTGTCTCAACGAATCCCTCGATAATGTTTCCATTTGGAGATTCCTTGTACCTTTCACAGTCAGATGGGTTAGCAATACATTTCTGTAATCTTCAGCAATATTTAATACGTCTTATCAAGCAGATGCGAGTTTACCTTATAAATATGAAGAATCATTTCTTTAGTCTGATTTGCTTTTCAGATATTCATCGAGAGTGGTTGAGGGTGGCTGATTAAAATTTTTATAAGTATAATGTCACGTTGCGTGACCGCCAGGCTTGCCACCCTAAGGAGGATCGAGAAACAAATAAGAGGTCGGTATGCATATCGACCGGAGCCTGATGAGAAACCAAAAAAAAAAACGAATGGGCCAATAGAAGAGAAAGTAACGCAAGGAGTAACGGTAAGAGCGTGTCAGACTTACGTTCAGGGGTTGAATGGCCTGGCATTTCGTGATCCGGCCAAGGGGTTGTTTGGTGGGTAAGGGAGAATTTTTTTTTCTTAAGGGTGCCCAGGTATATCCGATCCTACAGATATATATAATCAGTAACCAGGGGTAGCAAACATGTAAGACTGACACAGAGCAAAGATAAGGGATGAAAAAAAAGAAGAATAACAATCCTTTTGATAAAATCGGTGGATCGCGAGCCAAGGGGTAATGGATCTTTTAGACGCGATAAATTATCTGCCGGCTGAAATTCATCGCGGATGCCCACCAGGTATCTCTAGGGGGTGGATGGGTAACGTCTGCTTGGGTATTAAATCGGCGCGACACGCCCCTGCAAAAAGAAGTCGCTACATGTATTCTCGATAAGGGAAACGATTTATTCGGTCCAAAAATTTCAATCAGGATTTACCCGTCTGATCCGCCATATTTAACCGAATGAACTAACAATTGTTTTTTTAGGCTGGACTGAACCGATACCCCCTGTGAACTGATAAGGGTGGTTTTTTTTAAAGATGGCATATCATGCAACATGGCGAAATGTCTCCAGAATTTTACAAACGAATGCAGACGGGGGTGCGGTCTTTGATGAGTGACTCGCGTGTCCTTGCTATCTGATAAGAATTATTCTTGTCTCGCTACTTAACTAATTTGCTGTTTCGCAGGTATTTCCAAAAACACTCAGGCGCTCGTCTCTACGTGGATTTGAAAATTTTTTCGAAAATTTATCCACCGGCAGCTGTTTAATTTCACATACAGAGATTGACATGAAAATGAAGTGGAAGAGTCTAGTGGCTGTTATAAAGTATTTTTTTTAAAAGAAATATATATAAAAAATCGAATCCCTTCAGTCAGTGGATGCCAATTCTGCTATAGATTCGTGGTCTCATTTTTTTCTCTCTCTATTGTAGCCGAAAATCGTCGATATTTTCAAATAGATGTCAAAAAGCGCGAAAAGTGTTGCGACATAAAAATTGAAATGATTAGAGCGACGTTTGTGGTACAAGAGGAAAGCAGAAAACCAAAATCCAACAAAAAAAAGTAAACGAGGGAGTAAAAAAATGAAAAGGTTGATGGAAAAAGGAATTTTCGCAGAAACGGATAAGCGACGCTACGAGGGGTCGTTTAAAATTTGAGTGCAGGTCATCGCGAGACATTCGTTCGAATAACTGCGTGACCAATTGATTGCAGCGAAAGGGTGAGGGGGCTGGCCATTTTTTTATACCCCTTGAAAACCGCACATTTTGTTCGCTCGTTACCAAAGCAATCGGCCGTGATTTATAGGTAGTGTGCACATTTTTTTTTTTCTTATCATTTTTTTCCACCCCGACGCCGAACACAGGGATGTGCAAAAAGATAAAAATGTATGAAGGGTTCCGATAGCACTTTAACGTTGGCACGTCGAAGTTAAGCCAATCCTGTTGGATCGCATTAATGTACAACGCCGATAGAAAAGAGGGTGAGAGGGTGGGAATCGGTTCGATTGGTACGAGTGAAGGTAAAATAAAGCCACTAAAAAAATTTGGAGAGAGACAATTTGCGAGGGGATGAAAAGTATAAGCGAAAGATAAAAAATGTCGGAATATTTGGTCAAAAGGTCGCCATTTTAATTTAACCTGTAACCCGATCAGATATCGTTCGTAATCATAGCTCGTTGGTTAATTTTCGTATCCCGCGCAATCGCGACCTCATACAATATTCATTCGCCTTTCTCCGGCTAACGAGCCACCTTGCTATCACGTGCGGCGTCCGGCCTCCTACGAAAAATGCACCTATCCATCTTGAGCGAGCGTCCTCGTGCTTCTCCAGCATTACGTTCGCCCAAGTTCTAAACCTTCCATAGAATATCAGGAAAAGTTTTGAAAAAGGCTTTGACTTCCGGACGTTTATTGGCCAAGTTTTCCCATAGCAGTCTATACTGCTTACTAGTCGGTATCTAGAAAAGAAAAAAAAAAACCGGACGCCCTTAGAAGCAGCCATAAGGGAAATCCTAGGCCAGATGGACGATCATGTCGAAGATTTACGAATAAGAGAAAAAGATATCTAATCGGACAGACATAAAAGGTGCGTCAACATGACTCTTCGAAGACGTCAGCAGGACGTCTGTTTGTATAATATTGTAATTAAATTTAAGAAAGCTTTTTGTATGATTCATTCTATTTTGTAGTAATGCTGGCAAATCCACAAGCACTCCAGTTACGTGCATTGGAGTCTGATGTGTACATTCAGAATGGGGAAATGCGAGAAACTTGAGATCAACACGTTCCCCATAGTAACTACTGATGGATCTAGTTGTATGGATGCTGGAGAAACTGTAGGAGGACCGTGGGAACTCGCCTGACTAGAATCTGCTATTTCTACTTGCTTCGTATATCATTGTGTAAGTTTATAATGGATATAGTGGGATAGGTGGCATATTCGTCAGACCTATTACATTACATGGCTTTACAGCTGGAAATTCAAACCTTCCTTAATATATTTCCCCGAAAGCTCTTAGTCGTTATTGAATCGCAACTTTATGTAATATTAATTTGCCTAATGCGCTCTTTGAAATTTAAACACTTACGTAAGGTCGCGTTTTCCCTGGTAAAAAAAGAACTTTAAGGATAACTAACCCGTTTACCTGTTTATCAGAAAACCAGTTAGAAGTTATCGTATCTGACACTATGAAGAGTTTGTACGATTTTATACGTGAAATTTACGTACTCGTTTAATGTAGATACAAAATCAGTTCATGAATCACACAACAAACAAATTGTATATACGATAAATTTTTTTTCGTAGAAAATAAGTGATAACGAGATTTTTTGTAAAATGACTGAATTTGTGTATAATTCCCTAAGAATAAAAAACTCTGTAAGGAACCATACTGATTGAATCCGATTAACATACTTTACAATGTCCTCGCTCCGTGTTATCAATTAAAAATTCGCGTGTTTTCTATCCTAACACAGATATCTGAATTATATAATAATACTCGGTAAAAGTTTATCACAAATTTTGATATGTATCGTTTTCCCCTCCCCGTGCACTTAACGATAAATTATTTCTAGTTCGAGCGAGTACCTGGTTAATCTATTAAAATACCAGATCATAAGAGGATATATAAATAAGCAACTGTCGATCGTAGTATTAAAATCTCGATTAAGTCCCCAACGCATTAGAGTCTCAAGGATCTTCGAATTCGACAATGTAAATTGATTCTGGCGAGTTTCGGAGACCATCGCAGAGAGTGCGCCACGCGATTTATGACGAATATCATTAAATATTGATTAGTATAATTTCTTTTCTTCCGTTCATTCTTCTTCTTTAAAACAATATTAAAATAGTACAACCACCCGTGTAAGACGACAATTGAGCCACGCAAGCCGTAGAGACAAAACGCGCCTACCTTCGTTCTCCCTCGTCCACCACAAACCCTGATATTTAAAATACTCCTTTTCACGCCGTCCTCTTACATCGCCATTACATACAGAAAGATATACAGTTCAGTGTCGAGATACCATCCTAACCTCTTCCGTATAACATTATGCATACAGTACTCTAGCAGTCTTCGTACGTTGTGCATCACAGACGAGTTTTTTTTTCTTCAACTTCATCACCTTCATCTTCTCTTACATATTTCTTAACGTTTTAGCCTAGCAGTTCGTCTACGCCTACGCAATGGACTATAGGATGCAAAATGGACTAAAAGGAAGTTTATCCGTGCTTCATCTATCGTCGTCCTCTCAAAGGTAAACGATATCTTTTATCATCGATATTAATTAATTTTTGTCCTTCAATTTTTCCCAATGGTACCAGTGCCAAAATACTACTTCATCTTATTGAATAA
The DNA here is from genome assembly GCA_030142635.1 of Trachelus troglodyta. Taxonomy (NCBI): domain Eukaryota; kingdom Metazoa; phylum Arthropoda; class Insecta; order Hymenoptera; family Cephidae; genus Trachelus; species Trachelus troglodyta. The sequence continues at coordinate 237,053 of JARQTJ010000782.1, forward strand.
ACACGGAACTATTCTCGAGCGAAGAATTGATATGACTATGCCGAAAGTCTTTCCATATAAAACCGTGATAATTATGATTCGTGTGGAGCAATGGGTCTATTATAGTTAAAATGGTTGATGTTTTCTTTTTTTTTTCCAGCTATCCCAAATGCTACAGTACGTAACTACTCGTCTTTTGAGGCGGAAGGATGATTTCTAACGAAGCGATATCGTCGCGGCACACGACTCTGCGATGGTCCGTCTTACTATAATAGCTTAACGATCAATATAACAACTTCCAATGTGGATTATAAAAATATTAAATCTTTGCAATTTAACTATTAACCTATTATTATAGTACGTTTATAAACGGACCAATGTGATCCATGCGAACGCGGGACCGGGAGAGACTTGTGTTCACTCCTATTCCTCAACGCAGACCCGCATCCCCTATTTGGCCGGCGTTACTGGTGTGTTTTTCATGTATGTATATATAAGTGTATACTTGTCCTCTGAATGTGTATTTGATATGTTAACGTTTCAATAAGGAATCCATACTGGCACACGTGAACCACAGGAAGTCACGGCTCATTGGTTCACAATTGTCCTATCATCCAGAAAAATATACCAAGACCGGACTCATTCAGTGATCTGCTAATAGGACCCATCGAATTATTTAATTTCACATATAAATAATGTGTATAATTAAATTATTCAGATACCAACAGGACGTGTCGGGAGGATATATTCGCTTCAGGACACCCTTGCACTAGGATACGTTCGCTTTAGGATACGTGCGTCAGGAGAGGTGCCAATTGTGAGACTCCTAGTTGGTACCAGGTACTTCTAATTGAAGCCGTGACCGCCAGGTGGCTGAAGATTATACCGGAAGAGACCTACTCCTCGGGCCACCCTAGATCTTCGCCCACGAGCTCATAGAACCTTTGATTGTGCTCGTTGAAGAATCTACGCAATTTTGTCACCACGACAGGACTGACGCGCGGATGTCGTCGACCTTTGCTCTCGCGAAGACACTTGTCCGTAGTGTCGTTACGAAGACAATAGAAGCCCTTGGTGTGATTGAAGTAGAAATTGTGACGGCCAATCCGTGGCTCGAGACCAAGGAAGCTCTCGATCCTCCGTAGCTGCGGTACCGGATCTTCGATTAATTGATCACCGTTCACCACGAGTATTTGATTCCGATTGAAGACCTCTAGCCAGCGGTGCATATACGTATGATAGAGACTAATGGCGACCGGTCTATAAGATTCGTTTATCGAGCCGTCAGTTCGCATTACGAGCTCCTCGAAGCTACGACCTGGAACTGTCGAACGTGGTGTTGCTATACTCGCTGATGCAGAGGATGCCGTCGCTGCGTGGGTCCTTAGCTGCGTGTAGTCTGAGATCGCTCTGGTCACTGGTTCTCGTACGATCAGCAGCAACTTCACGCTTGAGTTCATTGCACGTATCCGTTCTGGTACCTCATTAGCGAAAAGATATATTTATATATTTTTTGTTGACAAAATTTCTATTGCATTATTAGAAGTTTAAATATCTCCGGATATCAATGACGCTATGTTCAATCGATTGACTGTTCTATTTGCTTTTAACGATTTGACCTAATTCTAATCTACACTTGAAAAATCTCTAATAATTAATTTTAATTAATTGCCATTCCAGAAATACGCATAAGGACTCACTTCAGGTGTCACAAAGTAACTTGGACTCTTCTCAATAGTGATTTGACCTTTGAACGAGTACGGCATCTTCCGCCTGTACCATTCCAGTCCCTTGCTGTAATTGTCATCTCTATCAAAGAAGTGTACTTCACCAGCAGCCTTCTGTATCTGCGGATGCAGAAAGAGCATCTCTAGCAAAGCCCGCGTGCCGCATTTCCTCACGCCGATTATAATGGCCTGGGGCAGGTGTCTGCTGGTGCGTGGAAAGTGGACCTTGTTGGAGAAGAGTAGAGGCGGCGTGGCGCGAACCCTCGACACCAATTCCACGGTACGAGCCTCCACGCCGGATGCCGCATGAAGACTGTAGACAGCGCTGTCGTAGAGAACGTGAAACGTCAGGAACAGGGAGACCAGGGCGACCGATAAGAAAGCAGCAGCCATTTTGGGTCGTGATATTCCAACCACCAGGATACAATCCGATGTGTCGCCCTCGGCCGGCCTCATAGCAGAGCGGGGCATCCACCTGTGAAATTGCACAGAAACAAAAAAAGAAGACAGAACTAAATAACCATCTAGACAAAATGGAAGCCAATTCAGCTTCCCAGGTCAATTCATACTACAAGTCAAATTATCGACTACCCTGGAATCCCAGGAACAGTCCTTGTTACGCCTACTTGTTATCCTCATGCACAACGGGTGTATACGTAAATTCGTACGATCATACATTATTCCTCGTGTAGTACTACGTGGCTCAAGTTCGAAGTTTCAATTTACGTGAAGGTATGAACGTAGACGTAAATCGATCACTTGGCTCAACTCCATACGGCCATCCATAAATATACACATATACACATATATATCCAGCTAACAATTTAAACACTGCGTGAGACAGTTCTTAATCGCACATCAACAACGTCATTGTTATTCACTGACTTCATTCGGGACTCGTTAATATCACGTGAGGGCAACGGCTAGCGTGCACGAGGTCTGACTCCACGTCATTCCATCCAGTATCTACGCTGGTAATGCTATACAGTGTAGCAAGGGTATTATGTACCTATCTGCGAAACGTTAATAGGAATACTCGAGAGTAGCTACTAACTGTACTGGCTCTGGCTTGGCTAGCTTCAACCTGTAGGCTGGCGTCTATCAACTTTTACGAGCTACGAGTTGCACCACGAGTTGCATCGTGCCTCTGCACTTCCTGTGCCCGGACATCTTACACCACGCGAGACTTTTGCCCGCGTTGCTCTTGGAAGAGCGATAACTCAGCCCGCATGTAGAAACCTCCCCGTCTCGAGATAAGACAATCCTCACGGAAGACGATCCCGCGGATGATCTTCGCCAGCGATCTACGTTCTCCTCGGCGAATTCTAACCTAAGAGATAACACGTGGGTGGTTGGGATATACTTGAGCAATGTTTTTTCTTTTTCTTCTCTTTAAAAATATTCTCGCGCCTTGCGACTCTCCTTCGCGATAGCGAGGTTAGGTTACGTTTGCTTTATACGTGCACGCCGACTGTATTTTTGACGCTGAATATCTTTTGAATAATTCCAAATGTTTATAAGGTATTTGAAAAGGTTTTGCCTCGATTTTCCGGAGAAATGTAATTCCCAAACGGGTGCATCTAGCGTCCTACTGGAATGATACATCTTGTTGGGGGGGTATGGAGTGGGTTCGTGAGTTTATGTACGTATAGTAGAGGGGGCTATGTAGGAACGTCCTGGGATGACATATATATGTAGTGTATAGGGGGTGCCAGAAGCGTATACCCAGGGTATTGGTTGCAGCTCGTTCGTGACCGGGCGCCATGTCTGCCACCGTGTTAAAATTGAAGACCTTATCTCGCAAACTAGTTCAATTAGGGAGCTCTGCGCGGAAAGCAACGATTTTACCCTCACGACGCTTCCACAGAAACTTTAATTAGTTAATTATACGTACCGCTGGTCGAGGTTTGATTAGCGTGAAGTGTAGCGTGGCACGGAATAATCAAAACAATCGGGCATTACGGCCAGTTAGCTTACTTCCTGGATATATATGTATATAATATATATATATATGTATGTATATATATTGAGACGCTAGTTACTTCAGTGTATGTATCAAAGTATGTAAGATTCTTCGTTTGTCAAATCGAATCGGAAAATCATGGAAAGCTTTCCCCTTCCTTAAGCATTAACACGTGGAACCGTCTATCTTGCTGCTTTCGATGATTTATCACAGACCCCATAGTGATTAACGAGACCCGGTTCGTTACCGAATAAAAATATTATGGATGGCACTACCTCACGAAAAGGCTAGTACCCTGTCGTTATGTGGCACTTCACTGACACCTACCACCCTTATAGGTTGCACTTATTCGTTACCCGGATGTAGAAGGATCATTGAGAAATTCATTGAATGACACTTACAAGACATCTATGGGGGATTGGGGAGACCACTCTCGACGAGGCCGCGCCTTGTTGGGCATCTGCGATGTTTTGGACGTTCACATTCTTTGCGAGAATTCTGAAAGCAGACAAAATATCATGCCACGGTTATTACATGTAAGTATCGTGTGAATGATAATTAAAAAGATCAATTATTCACTTATTCAATCGATCCCACAAGTGTGGCAGCCGTTTTGTGTGGTTTTTCCAAAATTCATTATTCAAAAGTTCGATACACTTGTCCCACTTCCTCTTTTTCTGCCAATAACAACAAATATATTGACCAATGGGATAAAGTTTGTGGACAGTTGTTCTCCGCAGAGTAATCGATCATCCAAATCGTTCAGACATGTCAGAAAAACAGTAAGTGGAAAAGGACTTTTTCACGGGGAAAAGAAGCTGGATCAATTCAACGTTTAACAGTTCATATTTCCCGCCGAGTATCGCCCTGGGCGTTGTTCCAGTACATTTCAAATACGCTCGATTCACTCCTACCGCTAACTTCACGGCATAGCACGTAGCGATAGTATCGAATTATCGATCTAATGACCATTCTGGTTTGGCAGTTGGATGAATCCTATAGATATGTACACGTGTACACCGAATAAGGGCAAGTGCAACCCTTGTGGTCTTTCCAGGAAATTTAAGGCTCAACGAAGCGTCTGTTATTCTTTTTCGTTTTTCAAATAATTCCGCCGCCTAGTAACCATTCCCGTCCGGCTACACTCTAACCTCTTTAAAAGGCACTATGATATTTTTATCTAGAGGTGCTTGAGAAACGTCGGGAGCAGGGGCATGGAATAACAAGGACGCTCGAGGATCGATATATCGAGTGGCTTTAATGATGCACAAGAGGAACAAGCCGGGCCGATCGTTCCGGATCTTCCGGCGTCTCTGGGCCGCTTGCATAGTCATCAGGTTAGTAATTCGAAGCCTCGCCGCTCTCTTCCGCTTGATAGTAGATATCGTAGCTTCTATCTATCATCAATTAATATTATGAACTTTATTGGAGCTTATGAGAAATTACGAGTACGTACTTATATTGTATACGTATATAACACGGTATATGTTTCACCAGGTTTACTTAAGTCATACTGTTTACTACTCTACTTATGTTTGTCATACTGCTCTGTGCTAACAAAATGGCGCATGACTTTGTACACGATACATACGCATCTGAAATATTATCCGGCTCAATCAATCATATCTGTCGGCTATGATAATAACTAACACAAATTCTAACAATTATTCAATTTTCGGCATAAGTGTTCATTGGTATCGCAGAAGGGGGTGTGAGATTTTGATATTTCCTACATCTACAGTGAGTGCGAGAGAGACGGACTTATGCCTACTTACGTGCGTAAGAGAAGGACGCACATAACGTAAGCGCAATTTTGTCCATGGGTTCACTTAACCGTATCTTTTTTGTTATCTGTGCAACTACTGGCAAATTCGAGGTGGAGCAACCGTATACCTATAGAATATCTCCCTGCTGGTGGCCCAGATAAAAATGACTTTATTCGCCCTTACAAATGAGGGTTATCGATCTACCTGAAGTGTCGCTCATTGAACTGACCGCGGAAGGGCCAATATACGTGATAACACCAGGTAGACAAAAAACATGTCAGTTGTTATTTATGATTCTCACTGAAACGTAGACAGAAGCTCGTAAAACGATAACTCTCCGTTTGATTCTATGCCTGAGAAGGACAGATCGAAAAAGCGTTCGAACGAGAGAGAAGGAGAAAAATGAGAAAGTTAAAGAGGAGAAAGCCGTTAGAACGTATTGGCAATTCGTTTCCGATTGGCGGACGTTTAAAAATGTTTTCCTATTACGTTGGAAAAAGAATCTCGCTAAGGAGAACCTTGCTAGAGGTTAGGTTAGGTTAGATCGAGTAAGTACAATCCGTATTTTCAGTATTTAATAGTGATCGAGTGAACGACAGCTTTTGGTCAGATTCAATTTACTTTTATTCCTTTCTTTCGTATTGGAAATCCCTACCCCCTCACCGTTCTCCTCGCCTTTTTCCTCCCTTTGACTTTTTTTCGCCATTATCACGGTATTATATAACCGAAAGCCTTTTTTGATTAGAAATTCCAAAGTACAATGAAATGGCGGGCTATTCAAAATATAGTCAGCATTAAATGAATTATACGTAATGGATGTCGTATGAAATAGACGTTTGCCCCTGTGTCGAGTGGGTTACCTAATAAAAACGTGAAAATTGTATTTTTAACATAAAAATGTTTTATTAATGCTTGCAAACCCACATACGATTCCACGATACAATTTATTATGCCTGCATCCTTGCCACCACAGAAAGGAAGGTGTATGTGCTCTATTGATTTCTCCACGGGCGTAATAATCTACTCCAGCACACTAAGGGCAAGTTTACACTGAAGTAAGTTAAGCGTTTCGATCGAACGAATATGTCACTCTTGAATTAATTTTTCATTTTTAGGACATCTGCGAACCTTTTAAAAACCTACTAGAACATTTATCTAGTGTAGGTCATTGTCAAAAATAATGCCAGGAATTCTATTGTGTCTCCGGGACACAGAATTGCATGACTACAGGCACTGATGCCATCGTATGCTATTATTATTGGTAAGAACTTATACTGATTATATAATTTATATACCTACGTCATTACCTAGTACGGTTGTAGACTGACGCTTTTCTTGGTTTATTTTTACTAGGAGGCAGCATTGATACGCCAGCTCCAGAATTGCCATTCCAACTGTATTCATTAATCGGCTGCATAGGGGGTTGCCGTACACGTGGAATGGATGGTGTAGTAATAGTAGAGCAATGGTAGTAAGAGTAAAGGACGCTGACGCCGATGCCGACGTCGACGTCGACGCGTCTGCGCCGTCAGTACGGGCACTAAGTCAAGGTCTTGCCTGCTTGCCAGCGATCGACCTGACCTCGCTCTTCTCCTTAAAACTCACACGAACTCGTCTGCGACTCTTTCTGTCTCTTTCTATATATATATTCTCTCTCCATTGCCACCCAGCTAAAGAAAGACAGAGAGGGAGATGTCGCAGGTCACAGGGGAGCAACGAGAATGTACATAGAGAATACGTATGAAAAAAGCATCTACGTGGTGAGATTTCTCTAGGTATAATTTAGACATATATATGTTTTTACATATACGTAAAACGGATAGATATTTATTCAATGCATTTCTCAGTGCTTGTCATTGTAATAGTAATCATCTAGTACTCCAACTGGATATCCTACAAAATGGCCATGATGTTTTCTAGGTTCAGAGAGATATATTATTAACGTTATTCTATCGTGTTTTCATTGCATTATATATATGCATACGGAAATGCACCCTTAAATTTTTACACTCGTGCAACGGTTTACGATTATTTTAATATTTTGTCTGTATTTCCTTGGATTTTCATGAGTACCGGCTCTTTACTCTTTGCGTATAGTGTAGATCGTTTGATTTGTTTTATTCATAGCGGCGAAAGAGTCTCGTGGTGATTCTAAATATGTATAGGTATAGTGTGTAAGATGGACTTATAGCAGTTTTTTTAAATTTTATTTACCACACGTCATTTTGCAAATTTTTTACTGTCTCGCGCATCGTGCTCGATTCTCCTGCATGGGTTGATGGAATATAAACAAAACGTATGTAAAATTATGTCGCCCCGGTCGCTATACTCTTTGTTGCACCAGAGAGCTTAATGGATTTTTACAACCCCATGGCGTAGCTAACCACGAGCTTTACTACCCTCTTACATGGGTCTGAATATTTTAGTGAGCAATTTGCACCCTCACTCCATGGTAGAACGTGTGTTATCAGTCTGTCTGATAAGGAAATGATTTTTGAAAGGGTGCGTGCACTTTGAGACACGACATACATGCATCTGGATAAGCGTGTAGAAGTTTGTTGAAATCTTCATTTAAGTATTCTTTCCCTCAATGATTTTATTGGATGGAATTTTGCTGATTCTGTCTGTTTCGTTAATTTATAAACTGCAAGGCTTATTGGTGGAGATGATTAAAGAATTTTATTAGACAAGGACGTATTCTTGATTCTTGTATACTTTCATCTTAACATCCTTCGGTTCTGCACCACTACTTTTTATTAGTATTAGGAAACGCTTGTGGCAACAGTCCTCCTGCCTTTCCTTAAATAAGAGAGGTAGGAGGAATGAATGTGAAATAGGGAGATTTGTAACGCAAGTAAGAAGATCAAAGATCAACCTTGAATGAAGATGAGAATATCAAAGAGAGCCTAATGTATTACTGGTCACGTATCAAAAACTTGATATCAGGATAGGAGATTTCAACGCTTCCTCCGATCTTTAGGCGAATTGAATAAAATGAGTATTCTTGGTTTTGCAAAATTTCAGCACGCAATAATAACCTGGTAATTAGTTAGCTCAACAGTAGTGGCTTTATTATGATGACTACAAAGAGAATCTAGGTGATTTTATCTAATGTTTCATATAGCTAACTTTACTTTATTTTTGAAAGAAACATTTTTTTTCTATCAAAATTACAAGAATTCGCTTTTAGTGTAAAATAAGGAGTTATAGTTCCAGCCTGATTATCATGTTTTAGGTCATTGTTTCCTTTCAATCTTTCTCTCTCTCTCAATACAAGATACGAATATTTTCATTAATTGGTCGACAAGCATTCTCACCTTTCCGGACGTAACGCAGAAGCTGTCGCGTTTAGAGAACAATGGCGGCACGACGGCAGCTCCCAGAAAACGATAAGCTCGACTGGGTCCGGGGCTGCTTAATGGATATTAATTTATCGCCAAGAAGTAATTAAAAGTCTTCCATTGTGTTGCCGCTACCGGATTTTTCGCTCTCTCATCCATCTGGACTCACCCATTGGCCTGGTTCTCCCTCTACAAGTATCATATATCCAGTAATACAATACAAAACAATACAACAAACGCACACAATATAAAATATCATTTCTACTTTCAACTCGTCATGGAAATTCATATCAGTGACAGCATTAAATATCAATCCCATCAATAAGTCTGATTACCAAAAGTAACTTTCTATTATTGCTCAGAACCCCTTCAAGAATAACCACGTACCATTAGTGCCGCGAATAAAGCTCCGGACAAAACTGTTGCCTCCACCACTGGCAAGTAGAGCAAGTGCGCAACTGATCAGACACAACCAATCCTATTCCATTATACCATTTCAGGCACGATACGGTCTCAAATATCAAATCAAGGCTTAGATGCAGGAAGCATCCCCCGAAAGTAATTATCATCAGGGCCAGATAAGAAAAGTATAGAAGGGGACTGAAGAAACCAAGAACGGTCTAATATTATTTTCTATTTTATACGACGAAGACGTGGAGAATACAAATGTGAGAATCTTTCCCCAACGGTGCCCTTATCGCTGAACACTTGGACAATTGTATGACAACGCTTTGATCTAGAGTCCATGCGTTTGGCACTCTGAGACGTAGAAATATATCTAGTGTACTTGGATAAAGTGATCGTGGGAGGTTCTCGAGTATCTTACTGAAAGGAAAGCTTGAATAGAGTAGTGAGAGAGTGTGAGTGTCAAAAAGGGGGAGTAGGGAGGAAGAGGTGGGGGGGGGCAGGAGTGTTAACCGAAGAGAATATAAGTGAGAGAATAAAGAGAAGAGAGGGAGAGAAAAAAGAGAGAGCAGAAGAGAATGCCAGTAAAAAAAAGAGAAAAGGTAAAGCCTAGTGCACAAGCCGACGGCGAGAAATAAAAGGGCAGAGTGTAATATCAGTTGGCCGGAATACATTATTCCTGGCAAATTACTACCCGGTTGATGAAAAGAGCGTGCCTCGATGAACTTTTAATAGAGCTTTCTTTTTCTTTTTTCTTTTCCTTCGCGAGTACCATGCCATCTCTTGGATGGTGAACGTGACTAGAGAAACTAAAACGAGAGGTTAAGACAAGACAGACGAAATATCTGAAAAAGTTTGAGTATATAAAAGAGAAAATAATCACTTGATACCTGCCTAAGAAGAAACAGTCTGATTTCTTAACTGTTTATTTTATAAATGGGACAAAATGGAGTGGGCTACTTTCCATGTCCAGAAGCCACACAAAGCACGTGTCTCTAGCAGCAGAGACGCCCAAGAGCGAAATACTCTGTCGTAGCCCGGCTAATCCTATCAGGATGCTGGATAATAAAAGATGGATTCCCGATGTAAAATCCACTGCTAGCCTTTCTCTCCTGTCTCGCTGCTTTTAATTCGAACTGTCAATCGCAGAATCTCAGGATATTCAGGTCGCTGGTTGAGGAATGCGGAGTACTTCCAAAATACGTAATCGTTAAGAAGCAAGAAAGAGACTGGAAGGTAAAGGAAATCGTTAGGAGAATCGAAGGTGTATATTTTGAGATAACATGATCGATTCCTTACTTGGCTTTCTACGGATGCTGCAATCGGTACTGGCTTCGATTAAACGGTCTAGGATATATCTGTGCTCAGCATAGCATGTACAGATAATGTATATATAGTATGTATACACTAGCTACATATATCCATATACTTTAAAGTACACTCTCTCTTTTTATCTTATTTCTGGCGCACCAAGAATACAGTAGGACCATTGTAACTTCTCTGGAGTTATCTTACACAGTTTCTACTGCTTCATACAATTCCCTGTATACTCGGCGAGCTACCCTTATATCAACCTAACCTTCCCTGGATAGTAAGAGAGGCGGAGGGTAGTGCACTGATATCCAAGCGGTGTCATGACGTTATGTAAATTTTTTGGCGATATTTTTTTCAACGTCCATTGTACCCTATCTTGCCACCGTTACAATTCCCAGTACTATGAAGATATATCTGTAGCGAAACTGGAACCGTTTTACTTCTGAAAATATATATATGTATACGCAGATTATAGAAATTTTATGTTACAATAGATGCCTGTAGGCTATATTAGCTATTAAGAATATCGTTAGCCGTTTAATTGCAACAAAGTCTTGTATACTCTTATGGCTTTATGGGACGATTAAGGTTAAATTGAAAATGTAAATTCATCAGGAGTTTCTTACGGTAATAAGAAATTTTTTTTGAGTCACGAAATGACAATTAAAGTGCTACTTGAAAAATTCAACGGGATTACCGTATTACCCTGGTTTTCATGGCTGAACGGGACTCGTTCGTCTAGGTAGCCAGCGCCATTACCGACCCCAGGACCATGGCCGACCCTTCGACGCCACTCAAGTATTTGGGTTTACGCAGAGGGGACCGAGAGAAAGGGTAGATGGGAAACGAAGTAATACGGACGTACCTTACCTTACCATTTCCAAGTAAACGACCTTCCTCAAAGGACAATGTCGAGCTGATTTCTGAGTGGCGTGTCTTAACTCGATTTTCTTCTTGAAAATAGGGAAGTTTTCCGGGGGTGGATATGGACGATGAGAGGGTGCTGGTGATCCTAAAGGGATCGAAAGAGAGCCCTTTATTTTCCCACCTACGTGAAGAGAAATTTTTTCGTCAACACGTGTTCTCTTTCGAGGTATTGACAAACATGACGGTTAAGAAACGATGACGTGACGAACATGGGCTCAGGATAGTCCTGGCGAAGGGCGACTTTTGGAGCATCTACAAGAAGTTCATGGATCTCTGCCTTCAATGTTTTCGATTAGATTCTTACGTCTATACAGAAAGTATAGTAACGATCTACGACCTGTTGGTAGATTCTATTATCATTCACAGGGAACCAGTCAAATTGTTACCCTGTAAATGGATCCTAGTAATAAAAATAAATACCCTAGTATCCCGAACATTTTTCTGGGTAAAAATACAAATAAAATAAATGTATAACGGTACCCAGAAAATTTTCGAAGCACGTCTTCAACTTTTACGACGACCAATGGAGGCACTCGCTATAAGACATAATTAAAGGTGTTTCAGTGAAACTTTATATGACTAAAAGTCACTGAATACGCTTTTACCTGGATCGTAAAATAAAAAATTTTCATGGTTTCGAGTAACATCTTGTATTGAATATCCCCTGAATGTCAGAGATCACGATAAGTTGGCGTGACTACTGGCTACGGCATAGCAATCCCAGGATTTCCTGACTGGGAAAAAAAGGAAACGGCTTGCCTTAAAAAAAGACGTAGTGTGCGTAAAAAAAGGCAGAGAAACCAACAAAATCATCCCCATAATGAACGTTAACGATTCCTCGACAAAGGAGCAATCGTACCCCGTGGAGAAGCGCCTTTAAAAATCAGATAGGCGGATATATCGCACGGCCCTGAAGAAGCTTTCGTTACGTAATTATCGCATTTCTCTATCCCCAGGAGCTAATGAGATTCTCTCGGACGATCCCTTCCGATTCATTTATTAAGCGAATTCCCATTAAATTTAACTATAAGAGTCTCACTTCCGCTTAACCATAACGACCCGCCATAAAGGATCTGAAATTCCGTAGAAAAAATGATTTCTCCCCAAGCACTCATTAGGTTAGGATATTGCTTGAAAAAAAAAATCAAAAAAAAAATAAATTTCTCACAATCCACGGAGAATTCAATGCCATTTAAAGTAATCCACTCTGCGAAGATCTTTGCTAATCGGATATGACGTAATCCGAGACACTTAGAATCGTCTTCCTGGCGATGTGGACATCCTTATTGTTCTTGGATAGAGAAAGAGTCTCGGAGTGCCGCGACATGCATTATTTATCGTCATTGCCTTTTGCAAGTAACGCTTTACATTATTTATAGGCGGATTTTGCATTGCGTCGTGACACGCCTACCGAACATGCAGGTAACGAGAGAGATTCCTTCCAATGTATCTCCATCCATTTGGCGGAAGTGTAATGCACAAACCGGAAGAGTAAATGGGATCGCTAGAGCTGGGAATGTCAGCTATACGTATAGGAATACGTATAGCTGTTCCCAGTATGTGTGTATATACACGCACGTATGTACCTATATGAAGAGAGTATGTAGTTCTGCTGTTATTTCTGCAGTAAGAAGATACCGAAGGGAATTCTCTACGTACCTTGTATTCCAGTATGACCAACCTTTTACTTTTCATCCGCGAATAACTATTGTCATAACAGTTATTACCCTGGCGTCCCAATTCGAAAGAACCCAGTTGCCAGTTGCAGTTTGTCGAAACCCAGCATTCTCATATAAACGGAAGTGCCGTCGCGTGCCTATTTCGAGACCTTGCACGTTGAATGCTGCATGCATGCATATAGGTCTTTCCCATCTTATAACCTCCAAGCGCCATTATAGGTTAGGTTTGCGGCTGCAAGAAGGAAGATAGTTGGGTGCAGCTCGTTCTATGTACCCGGAAAGCGCTAATTTCTCTCGGAGGCATGATTGGTCTGGATGGGAGCCACGATCTAGATGCTCGAGATACGGAAAGATTCTTCTCCTTGGAGGTAGAGATTGGCAAGAGCGACATTCGCGGTAGCTAGAGCTTGGCAGTGAGACTGGAGAAATATCCGCTTTTAGAATAGCCACTGACTACATATATCCGGTTGGAAATGGTTTGATTGAGACTATTCAATTGTATAGGTTAGCACTGGGTACCTGTAATTGTCGTGGCTCCTTTTGAATCTTCGAAGAAGTGCAGCTGATTGCGAGCATTCGGTTGGAGAAATCTTGAGGGCACTTTGGATTTTTAAACATGGCTACGGTAGGTAATTCAATACGGTAGGACTACGATGGTAATAATGTATCCGGAAGAACTGGCTCAAGAACAAACAACTTACAGCCATACAAAATTCCCGACAGTTACTTTTGATATTAATGTCAATATATACCTAACCCCAAAAATTGTTCGTCTCTATTGAATCTCCAGTACTTATAATTTTGTCTGCAATTCGTATACATCATACGTGTCCAGACGACAGGAACTGCCAACGACTGGTACGTGTGACAAGTAAAGCATAAAACAGAGCACGTATAACCAGCGATCGCGACATTCGTGACGTAGTAACAATCTCGTGACTGGTCCGCGTAAAATACAGTGTCGTCGCGACGCCTGGCGTCAGGAAACCGGAAGCAGCTTGTCGACTCGTTTGGCAATGACTGATGGACTGTTCTGTGGCTAATCAAAAGCAGGCGCAGTCTTGACAGTTGATTATGGGTGCAGACGTGAAAGAAGCAAAAAAAGAAAAGGTAAAGAAATTAGAGAAAGAAGAGAACTATGAAAATGTTACAAAGCCAGTACCAGATGAAATAGGAAATTTCTCTAGAGATATACTTGATCTAACCTCTACGTTCCGTGTTCGGTCTGTATCCTCCAGGTGAATGAACGACGAGACAGGAAACCTCCGGCAACGCGGAAGATTAAAGTGTCAGCATCACTCGGGGAAGCCAGATGAATTTTTCACGGTGCAATAAGTCCCGCATCGTCTGCAGAGGCCACAAATGAAACGGCGAGAAACACGGCTGGCTTTTTCCTGACTTTTGCCAGGTTCTTACACAGGAAGCTAGATACATACGTAGAAAGGTGAGTGGTACGTGCCACGTTCCTTTTCTGTACACTTTTTTCTCTCTTTTACAAAGTTCTTAGCCTTGATACCTTTTTTCACGAGTAAACTTTGATAGACCCCTCATTGTGAACTCGCGGCCTTATATCGTAGCATGCTATTTATATTGCTTGGTATACTTCGATTTTCTCGCGTACCCTGAACGCACCTTTGACCTAACCTATGTAACACGAGTAGTCCACCATCTTAATTAGACAACACGGTGGCGGCTTCCGGCTTCGAGTACTTAAGCACTTATATATATTAACGTGCGATACTCGAGGCGTTGCTCTTTTAATTACATGCATCCCATAACTGCCATAACTGGCACTCGACCTGAAGACTGTTATGTGAATTCGAGTTGAGTGCGATCCCAGTAAAGATTGAATACGTTTTCCGCAGCCATTGCAAAACGACATTTCTTCTTGCATTTGCATAATTACTAAAGGAAAAAGAAAACTCGGAATCTCAGTTAATGTGTTTTTACGAAATTCTATAAATTATTATTTAAAGGAACGCGCCTGCGCAGACACGATTCAATTAAAAATTAAAGCGAATCATTAATTTTAAATCTTTTCGATTTTGATAAGAAGTCATTCCTATAAAATCCGAAGGATCGTTAACTTTCGACGTTAACGAATGAGAAAGTATGTATTTTTTTTCGTTACGCTTCAATTTGTTTTAACAGTATAGCTTTGTTTCCCCTGATATTCGTTACTTCCACGCTATTCGTACATCAATCCCCTAACACTTACGCAGATGTAACCATCTTGAAACAATATTATAACGCAATTTTTTTCTACTTAGACGACGAGTGCTACGTACGAGGAATTCGTCGATATAATCAGCCATCGTCACTATCGTATCCGTGTTGTATACCATAGTGACAAAAGATACGAATAATAAAGAGCTATCGATCTATCGAATTTTTTTTTTATTTTCTAGACTCGCCATATACTTATACATCAATTCAAACTACTAGTTCCAAGGCAACATCAGTTGCACATGATAGCTACTCCATTTTGGAATCGATACCACGTCCATGATACTAGTTGACATTGATTCACAAATTTACTGATAACTGAAAAAGATCAAGTAAAACACATAAGACTGTACAATAAAACTTTTCAACCCAGCAAATACAATTAGCTTCTAAAATAAGGTCAAGGGTGATTAAGAAGTACTTGAACGAAGAAATAAGGGTAAAACGAAGTTTTTTTTATAGATGACACTTTTTTTTAAAGGGGTTGATCTCTATACGTCTTAAATATTTTTCTACCGTGGTTAATCCAGGGGTAGGAAAAAGAAAAAATTGATGTTTTCTTTATGTTATGAGCTACTTTTATGGGGAACAACGTTAGTTCATGGGGTTGGTTCAGGTGCGTGATGCAATTTCTATTCCCGATGCGATCTGATCATCTCTAGGGAGTATCACGGTAATATATTGCCCATGGGACTTTCGCCAGTTTTCATCCCTTCTACGATTATCCCCCGCAGCATCCCTTCAAACTCGTTCCAGTCAACCGTTAGAACCATCATCCCTTTACTTGGCCTCTCCTTATCTCCCGTCATCCTACGCACCCTATTTTTCTTTTTTTCCACCCTTTGTCTCTCTCGCTCTCTCTCCCTCTCGCACCAACGCGTCCTTACTTCAATTTGCTTAAGGATTTATCGTCCAGGACCCTCGCGTCCTCCACATATTCAAAGGGTCCAACCCCATAGACGTGAGACTGCCATCAAATTTATCAACGCTTTGATAACCTTTCTGTTTCAGATTTGATAAAAGGTCAAATTCCCACTGGATATACTATACCGAATATATCGAGGATCAGAGGTTACTCCTGACTCGACGAAAGCTCCTTTTCGATACTGCCAAGGAATAATGACTCTCGGGGTATAATTAATCAAAGCAATTATCTCGGTATTTTCGGCCAAAATTAATTCCTAATAAAATACGCAATTCACCTTTGACCTTGAAAAATAATCGTTGGACGAAAATGACGAAGCAGTGAAACATGTATGTATATACGTTACATAGCAAAAACTCTCGATGGTGTCATCAAGTATTTATAACGATGAACGCGAATAACTTTGAAAGAACTTTTTTTGTAGGGTTCGGCTCGAATTCCTCGTGTGCGTAATTACGTAAAAAGAAAAGCCTGCATACGTGCACGTAAGACCAAGACAAATTTCCAGTTGAATTTTTTTGAAAACTTCAGAATTCATTTAAAAAATATCGCATGTCGTATAAATTTTGATTCTCGTTAAGGCACGACCTTAATGTGCGTAAAATACTTTTGCGCCTTCCATTAATCATTTGGTTAATTTGTTACATGATAACAAAACGTTACTACCTATAGATGAAACTGATGGAGAACCAGAACCCTATACGCATTCATTGTATACAATTTAACCACTGTATGGATTAAAGACCGGATATAATAAAAGAAGGGAAATTACCAGCAGAATTTGATAAGGAAACGCTTCGAAGGATATTCTTGTATTGTATCCATATTTGGATAAGGGTTTCCCATTAATTTGAAACTTGACCAATATGAATTACTAAAGGTAATTAAGATCTCATCGTACGTTTAATTATGCAAGATAATCATCAGAATTACCTGAAACTTCATAAATTTTTACTTATATATACTCTTGTATAATAAAATCCTGGATCATTCAGACCATAAGTACTTACTAAGAAAATTGCATGGGATAACATATAGATAAGTTTAACGTTTTATCGTTTACCTAGAAAGTCAGAATAAAAATCTAGTTGCGGAACAGATAACGGTGCCTCGTGATTGTCTTTATGTAAAACGGAAATAGAGTCGAGAAATATCGTCTAGTAAATTCGTTGGAATAATCTTCTATATGTGGATCAGTTCATGTAAATGTGCTACCTACTTCCGGTTCTCTTTAAGTTTATATATAAATGTCAGGAAACGGAATCGAACAATTGGCACGTATAGAGAGAAATGGTAAAAGATGACAGAGAAAAAAAAGTTATTGTAAAGTGGATCGAGTACCCGATTCTTCCTGAGAATTTCCAAACGACGTGGATCATGACATTTTCTATCTGGTAGCAAAGGTCTCTCTGTTCCGACTTCCGTATTATGATGGGAAGAGCCTCTTGAAGAGGACCCGGGGCCACCTCTTCTAGCCAACCAAGATAACACGTAATATTTCACCCACAAATCCTTCCGTCTCTTACACGTCTTGCCGTGAGAGAAAGGTTTTTTTATTTTATTTTATAAAGGCTACGATTCGGCCCTGCAAATAGCACCAACATCATCATACATACCTATAAGTCACTTTTATAGCATCTGATTTCTTATCATGATACACTTTATGTCTTGTAACTTGGAAAAGATAAAAATCTTTCGGTAGCAACTTTACTGTTGACGGTTATCTGAAAAATCTTATATTAAGTTAAAAATGGCAAGTTTGAAATTTTTCGAGTTGCTCGAATAAAAATAATGTAAAGTTATAATGTTTCAGGTTATGAATGAAAATCATTGACGTTTCAAGTACAACATTTTTTACAACAAGGCTTTGTAAAGCTCTACTACGGTTAGCCGAGGTAACGCTTGAAGCGAAGCGATGCCAATGTTAAATGAAGTAAAGTCGAATTAAACGTTAACGAGGTATCCAAAAAGTCAAAACTCACGGGCAACGAGTTTCAAGTAAAAACTGATTTGATTGCGACCTATCGACTCGATATTTTATACCGATAATTGGTATAACGGTCGTTCATGTGAAAACGGAACGACGGCAGCTGATATAAATACATAAAGGTATATTATATACTTGTTAGTATACGTACATTAATTATAATTTAAATTTACTGATACTATGCATATATACCTATCATTATGCTTACTGGACTCTTATTAGACCTGAAGTAATTATTAAACAACATGGAAGACGATTGGCGAATCTGACTACGTGATTTGAAGTTCTAATGTCCGTTGCGAATTTAATTACTGGCAGTGAGTGTTGCCTGACTACATTGGCGCACGTTTGTAATTATTGACAGGAAATTAAAGCATATTACACCGTTGGCTGCTACGTTACGGGTCACATCGGAACGGCTCGTATGTGGAATCCATTTCCATTGGTTACTTATCCGGCGATTGGTAACGATTGAAATTTGTACTCCATTGTATGCCAATTTGGTTTAGTATTTCATCTCGCATATCGCATTGATAAGAGTCGATCAAACTCAATTTCCACCAGGAATTTTCATAAAGTCAGATGAAACATCAATGTTAATTACTAATTAAGAGACCAAAGTATCGTTTATATCACTTTTTGCCACAGACAGGAAAGGAGAGAAAAAGTAAATGAAAACAAGTACACCTAGAGAGCGTAGATTAAGGGCAGATTGAATTTTCCTCCTTTTACGAGTTTTCCGGGTAATCACCAGCACTCTACATATATATATACATCACAGGGCATATCGGTCTACATAAAAAAGGACGACTAATTTTCAAAAATGACGTCATGAATATACGGGACAACGAAGCTCGCGCAATTTGTTACATACTGGACAACGTTTTATGTAGGTGTGCTTCGGCCTTTATTTACAGTGTCAAAGTGCCTGGAAAATAGTTTTACATACGTATACATATACTAATATGCTTTTCCCACATAGGGTTTCACGAATTTAGGATGAATCGATAGGTAAACAAGTGTACGCTCGACAAATGATATTTAATTAACGCCCTATTAAGAGAAATTTGGACATGCTGCGCACGGTGATTCAAGAAAACCTTCGTTTTCTCCTATCGTCAACGGATACGGGTACGAGCGTAATAATATGAACATAACACGATTGAAATTTATTATAAATAACCCAGATTTCGTCTTAAGCCGGAAGTTGAGCTTTTTGGCATAAAGGACATGATCTTGAATGGACGCCAGAATTAATATTCCACGTGGACGACCAGCGTTGTTAATTTTCAAGAGTCGATACCTAAACGCTGATTACTTATTAATACTTATCATTAATAAATAGTTACGTAAGACAGTGAATTTACTATTTTGACAGTTCGCAATAGCATATTATTTCATTGTTATAATAAATTTCTTATTCGTACTGTAGTATTAGTATTGCATATGCTACTATTATATGTATACCGGAGGTATCATTATACTATCAAGTATCATAGTACGACTAATAGCTCATATGAAAGTGGCAAAGTGTGCCATGAGTTTGACTCTTATCCCGTGTAATCAAATGACAAGGCCACGTAGCCTCCGTTTACCTAGCGCTTAATAACACTAAGAAGGACCGTATAATTTCGCGGGTCTCAATAAACCGGAAGTGTCCAATAACTCGTAATAAACTCTACCTACACGCATCTTAATTAACGAGCGGATTATCCGCCTCGCGAGAATCCTTAGCATCGCGCTGGAATTAGACAGGTTATATGATAGGAAAGGTAGGCAAGCATACTAATTGGGAATAGTATTTTCTTTTAATTCTAATTTTCTTCTTTTTTTTCTCCATTTATCTCTTCGTCCTCTCCACACTCGTACAGCATTAAAAATTGCGATCTTTTCACGTGCTGATCGTACGGTTTTCTTGAGGAATTTAAAATTCGAAATTCCCGCGCTAAATTGTCTCACAAAAAGTTTTCTACCTACTGTTCCATACACCGTCGATATAGATATATACGTGGTATTTACACGGATATATAGGTGTATGATGGAGGGGGGGGGGGGGGGCTCTATAAGTCATGGCAAGGTACATATATGTATATGGTCACGTGTTCAAATATCTATATATATGCTCAGGACGTAGTAGACAGTTTTTCGTTTTCTTGGGCAGCTGCTGCTCTATTTGCCAGTATCTTTTGAGGGCGAACCATCCCCCTACCAAACTACCACCTTCAGCCCCAGCAGCATCAAACCACCAGTTCTATCTTCTCACTCAGTGACTCACCCTGCTCCGCCTTCTGCAGGATAGGATCCAAAGGTAACCGTAACCTAACCTAACCACCCACGATAGTTCCTTCCCTGAGAACCCCTTGCGCTCGCACCGTACGACCAATCTCAGGTTTCCTCTATTCCTGTTTCTACCCCTATAAAGAAAATGTTTCTCATCGCGAATCGGACCGATTTGGGATTCGCCGTCGGGCACGGGTCACGTTTCTTCGAATAGTCAAATTGCGGAGAAAAAAAATCAAACCCACCCGGCTGCCCCCCACCCCCCGTGCCTCTAGGTATTCCCGAGGGATTTACGTCCTGACACAGTGACGTAACGGATAAAGTCTATCGGTTGAGATATCAAAATTATTTCTTTCACCCTTCTCTTATACGAATAAAAGAATCTAAAATCTTGTACTTCGGCCTATCTGTAAATAATTTGCCAATTACCTCTGAACTGGACTCCATTGTTTTTTTCTTTTTTCTCTTGTTCCTCTCTTTGATAATCGAATCGTAACCTTTTCTTTTCTCTTTTTATTATCTCTCTGTGTGCCTCTTATCGTACGCAGATCCCGGAGAGACAGGGGTAGTCTGCTGCCGTTTTGCGCGAGGGTTACTTCCGCGAAACCATTTCAATCTAACCCTGTAGCGTTTTGCGGTACAGCCAGGGGCGTACTATGATCTTGAACGGAAAGGGCGAAAGGTAAAATTTTTCGTCGTGAACTCTCGGCCTGAGAGAACGATGGCAGAAGTGAAAACGATAAACTCTATAACTACGCTCTTGACTCTGGTACGAGTGTATCTTTTATCCTGCCCTTCACTCCCTTTCTGCATCCCCACTGTTTTCCCCCTTCGTCGCTCTTTCCAGAGTGCTGCCTTTACGGTCTGTCGCTACACTCATAAACCGCCTTAGCGTAAAATCAAACGCGACAAGGGAGCCACGCCATTTACGACCATCAACAATAACCCTTGGCAATTATTTCGCTACATTGTAAACCATTGACTTTTTAGACTAAAATATTTTACATTTTTATGAGAATAAAAAATTGGCAATTTTTAACAAAAATTACGTGTCCTCACGGTACCATCAATTATTCTCACGGCAATTCTCCGTCCGACAATGAAATAAGCCGTTGCCGGAAACGTGGGCGGATATAATTTGTCCCTCAAGTCAGTCGTTCGCAGTAGTATAAACGTCACCGTTAAACTTGGCGCTACTAACGTTTCAACGTTATAAAACAGACCCAACACTGGCTTCACCACCTGCGTCCTGATAATGAGCTTTTATTTCGCCAAGTAAACGCGACATTTTCGTGAGAAGCTTCGTCCGGGTTATCAGTCGGAATAGAATTGAGGTTAGGTCAGGTTAGGTTGCTTGGCTTAAAGCGGACAAGGAGACGAGGGAAGGGGACAGCTTGGAAAATATTTTCTCGGGAAATTCATAATGTCCGAAACATTTTGCACTCCTTTTACCTCATCCTCCCTCCGGCCCCCCCCCCGACTCCCCTCTCTAGCACCCTCTTGATTATCCATCTCCTCGAGAGCAAAGTACCGGCAGTTACTTTACTGTAATCAACACGTGAAATACACGTGAACTAATTAGGAGTAAGGAAGATTAACTCGCGTACCCTCCCTCTTTTTGCCACTTTACCCCCTCCTTCACAGAATCATCACTACCCTTATAAAAATCCGACGCCATTGCGTTTACTGGCGGATTTTGCTTCGTTCTTAATTGATGACTATTTTGCGAATTTACCTACCCCCGGACATTTTTACGACCATCCCTCTTTTCTCCGGGGGTGCTTTGCCGCTACTACCATCCGATGAGGATCATTAGTACGGCCCTGAATTTATTGCCGTTGACGTTGACGTTACGCCGGTACGGAACATCGGATAACGAGGGTTGGCTAATTTATCGAGTTTTTATTGATTGTCAAAAATCTTCGTAAATCCCTTTCCTCTTATTTCATATTTTTCAATCTTTTTCTCACTAATCCCCCGCGTTATTGGTATTTTCTGGTCCTTCGTGTCAACAACGTTGTCGAGTGCTCGGGCGTCGGGACGGCTTGGAAATTGTCGAAGCTGCCAAGGAGTCGACGTTGTGAAACGTAATTGCTTCCAGAATGGCGCAAAGAGTGTTTCCTGTGACGAGTTTATATCCTCCCCCTCGTACGTTACAGTGCACGCGATTTAGTATCGCGTATTTTATATTTTTCAATAAAATCACGACTACTCGGGATTTCAATATTACCAATAATTTGATTGCGTTTTTAGGGTTCACTCAATTACTTTTTTTTATATTAACAATCTTTGATTTTACCTCAGTTCATTATCCCGCTATACGTATGACGATTGAATTCAAAGTTCCCTACGTGAACTTGTAGGTTAGGCCCAATGCGTATAATATACATACACAAATAGATACTACATTGACTCTCGTATTACACGAGTGACGTGTCTGGTATATTATTGATCAGGAAATTCCTTTCTAAAAAGTTAATCTTTCACTTCACAGATACACGTGGATGGCTTCACTCGGATGACCAAGTTTACCCAAGCGTAGGCGTTTGTTCCTGTGGATGATATATAGAAGCCCTGCTGTTTACATCTGATAATTTGAAGCCAACGAAATTCATTGTGCCATTTAACAAGTGAGAGGTTGTGACAAATTGAAGGAAGTCGGTATTACACGAGGATATAAGATTTATGATAAATCAAGGTACATTGTGTATATATACATGTATATATTACACGTATAATCCACTATAGAAATCAGTCGTTCAACTTTCATGAATGCTGCACGAAGCTTATGGTCCTATTACAATAGACGATCACGTCATCAATCTGGAAACATTCAATCAGTTTACCTAAAGTACACCAGGATTTATTTGAGCGATAATTTTTAATGGGATATAACGACTCGAAGTATATTAAGATCATTGATCCACAATCGATCTCTGATATTCGTCATTGACAGGCGTCGATGCTGCGATTCGATTTCTATGAAACGACCGGATGGTCAAAATCCCGTCGGAGACCGTTACGCCTTGCGAAATCGTCCCTATCCATAGAGAGGGTATCCCGACGCTGGGCGTCGACGTCGATGCTCCCCGACGGGGTCGTCGTATTACCAGGGATTACATTAATCTTGTAAAGTTACCTAACCTTCGGTTCTCGACGTACCTTAGTCGTAGTTGTTGCGACAGCAGCGCCATCTGCCGGTAACATTACCAACGTTACTTTCCTCGTCGTATCGTTATGCACGTATTACGTCATATTTTTACCGGGGAAAAATATAGGTCGTTTATCGTACCTCGAATAATTCAGAAAAAGATTTACACGTAATATATCGATACTGTTTTTAAATTTTACTCGACAAACGTAATTTATCTACCGAGAGCAAACCAGCCGCGTGTAAAAGTGGCTTAGCTTCTGCGTCGATGCGATCTTTAGCCACGACGGTCATTTTATATCGGGAACTCGTCATGCGAGATAAACCGGATGAAAATAGACGTTTGGGCTAGTTTTCATTTTTAGATACTCGGACCACCTTGTTTATAGAGTTTCCTGTAGCGCGAGAAGATATTTATTATTGGTACCGTCAGACTTTTATTACATAATTATTATTTTTATTGATTTCTAATATCACTCGTATAACGTATCTACGTTTCATTTATGCTCATAACCACATGTATAGTCATATGAATTAGTCAAATATGCAATTTTCACTAACGACGACGCTTATACCCCAACGTTCGCCAATATCGTAATTAATGCAGTTGTTAATCGACGAATCGCCGATTAATGTGAGATTTATAATTTTCGAAATAGCAAATTGTCCGTAAATTAATTAATATATCATTATGTAATATTATTAAGCAAAATTATTTTATATGAAGAAAAATTTGGGGTGTCGTATTTTACACTTTCATGGGTATGCGAACAATGTCCAATATGAATGCGAGAGAGAGAGAGAGTACGTATATAGAGAGCACAACTTAAGGTTGGTAGCTTGTACCAAGCACATTAACATAACTTTGGACCAACCGTCCCTCGAACTTTCGAGTAATACCACGTAGGAACTTCCGGCACGCTGGAGAATTGGGTCGGATGCTCGTGAGATACGGAAGGTTCTAGAAATTTTCTCATTTTCCATCCCATACTCGGAGGATCGCGGAACCACTGTCGAGAAAACTCCAATGGATTATAACAGCGTGTCCGACCCTCGCGAGACCACGACCCCGATTAACGCATTGGACTTTTGTTAAGTGTCGTTAAAGCAATTTCTGGATATACGAGTGCCCTGTTCCCCTGAGCATAACGAGTGGCGCCGCACTGGCGGATCGAGCGTGAAACTAAAACTGTACATTCACGCCAAAAAGTGATTAGACTTCATACCTTAATCAGCGAGAGTCGAGAGCACCGAGGAGTCTCTAGTGGCGTCGTGATTTTTTATTAGGGTAGAATATTTAGATTTCATTTAAGTACAGGACGGTGGCGATAAGAGGGATAGAGGGATGAGGGGAGGGAGGATTAAAACTTTTGGGAATAAGGTCAATGACAGTTTAAGCGAAGCCGAGAAAATCAGAGGACTGATATATATACGAAGGGTATGCGATCCCGCAGTAACCTAACCTAAACTTCCGAAACATAGGGTGGCTTTAAGTTAACCAGTGGATCTATATCGGAAAGGTGGTTCCGATAGTATATAAAAAATGCCAAGAATTTATAATTTTCGGCAAGATTCTTACGTTATCAGTGCCGATCCGAACCTGCCTCGTTTTCAGACACACGAGTCAATTATTTTATTTTCAATGGGAGCCTAATAACGAGGTAAGCTGACAGGATGGTTCGATTTTTTCTTTTTTCCATACAAATATTCTTTTTCACCCGTTACACGTAGTGCAATTTAAGCAGCCGCGTACGTCAACGGGATACTTATCTACAAGCAAGCATCCAGGTTCACGTGTGCTCGACGAGCCAATATAAGAATTCGATGGCTATCGCGACAATCTAAAAGGAAGCTTTGTATTCGGCCGCAAGCCGTACCGCAAGTACCGACTCCATTGTTATATTAAAATGGCCCGCAGCTGTAGTACGTAAGTACGCGCGTGCCTTGTTGCGCCATCGATGTTACGTTGAATCTTCGTGCGCCGTAACGTTAGGCGCCAATGAGGCCGCTAGCCAGTTTAGCCAACCGCGTTATCCTCCACAGATATACCGAGGCAAGTAGGTCAAGTGCACAAGAGCCAGACACTCTGAGGTCAGCATATGAGATTGTAATAACGTGGACATTAGAAAACGTTAAAAATCGAACCATAAATGGCCTACGTAATACAAGTGGGTATGTAAATAAAAAAATTTTTCCGACATCAGTAACCAATATGGGTGCGCAACGAGTTTCAGATATCCATCGTGTAATATCGATCTTGAGAAAAAAAAATTATGCTCCCACTCGACCTACCTTGATGAACTAATAAGCCCAGTTCAGGACTAATTAAGGGTGGAAAAGTCAGGGGATGGATTAGAGGGGTAGTTCAGGGGGGGAGGTACCTCGACGAGGGTATTATTACCGCTATCGTTCTGCCCGTTATTAAACGTTGCGACGGATAAGAACCACCCGGTTTAACCCCCTGCTACTAACCACCCCCTCCTTATTTCACCCCTATCATCCACCCCTCGTTCATCTGCACTCGTCCCTATAGTTTTCTCATAGTCGGAGGAACGACTTATCTCCAGTCAATCTTACCACGAAAGTCACGGCAACCCTTCGTCTAACCCCTCCTTCCACCCCCCCTCCGCTTTACCCTATACATAGGTATTCTTAAGTACAATTTAATGGGAACCCTTGTATATACACCCTTCGTGCTTGAAGTTAGCGACCCATCGGAAACAACCCCACTGGCATACTCAGGCTCTGTAGTGAATAGGGGGTGGGTGGGCGCGGGACGAGGTAGACCCTTGTGCGAACGATTATAATTTAAACCCCCGTAAACTGCATCCGAAATTTCATGCAATTAGTAACGAGTGTCGCGCAATTAAATTTACTTCCGGTCGGGCTTACCTTCCCGATTGTAATGCGTTTCCGGTGCGTTGTCGCGCGAGGTCAGGGGTCGTGACGTGCCGTCTCCCGCAGGTGCTCGTTGTGAAACTTTACCATTAACTATTATCGCGCTTCCGTATGAAGCACCGACTGTGTACGGGACATTTTTGTGGGTAGAGTGGGGATGGGGGTGGTTACGAAGAGGGGGTTGAACGGCAAGAATTACTTGAAAGATGTTTCACGTCACGAAAACGTTTAACGGGGTAGGTAAATTATGACGTCATAAGCAGTTACTAGTCAGCGAGCATAGTTCTTCTTCGGGCGAACAATACATTTATTATGGAGGCCGTTGCGCTAGGGGAATTACAACGCGCTACATCACGGTTACCTCTTCTCTTGCGGTGTAGCCATTTTGTATGTCTGCTAGGTTGTACGGAGGGTTGCCGGTGTAGTACGAGAGGGTGGCAAACGTACCCGCTGCCTTAGGGGGTGGAAGCACTCTCTCTCTATATATTGTATATATATATACAATATATATATAGAGAGAGAAGTAGCAACGGCAGTAGAAGAGTGAGTAAAGCAGTATAGGGATACGCCGGTGAATATAAGGGATGAAAGAATGAGCAAAGAGGAGTCTTGGAGAAATGGTGAAACAGTTAATAGTACTTGTAGATTAAGTAAAACGAAAAGGAGACGAAAGACAGCGTTATTTTATATACGTGATACAGTGTATATAATATAGGTTAGGTATTTGCCGTGTGCATCAAACCTGACATTTCTACTCTGATATTCACACTTGTATATATAATATATATATATATATATTCGCTGGAAACACAACAGTACTTAAGTGACGTCACGATCTTTGTCACGTCACATAATTAAGGAGTAATATTCCCGACAGTTTCGTTGCTTTCTGTGAATTAAATTAAATTTAAAAAAAAACAGCAAAGCTATGGTTCCTTATCCCAGACGTAAAACTCATGTAGGATCTCTTGGTTAATAATTTCGAAATCATTAAGCTCCGTGCATAACTCCAAAATTTGCTTCGGAGACCAAGTGGTCGTCGAAAGTTCGAATTTTGTTTCAGTTTATTGCCATTCCCTCGGAAGCGACATATCGCGTGTATCTTCGACTGGAATGATTTCAGATCGATGAGAATTAAAAAAATTGCTACGGACGTCGTCATAATTTCGCAGGCGGTTTCATGGTTCCTCTCTGCTTATCTTTGTCTATATCACTGCAGTGTAGGGGAGAAGAAACCAAGTCCCGGCGACCCCCTTAGCAGCGGTAGGGTGAATACTTTTAAGAACAGTCTCCGCCGTGCTGGACGATACACGTGGCTGTTTTTAACAGGCGCGATAAATAATACTGAACTCGGGAAACGTCATGAATATAAATAATACGAAACAACAGCAATAACAACAAGAGTACTTTCCCCCTTAACCCCCCCAAACCTCACAGCACCTTTTTACCGCCTACTAAGACATTCACGGGCAAAAGGAATAACTCGTCTGGCGGATCCTCAGTATATTGGTCGACGACGCGTTCCCGAATTGAGATTGATGACGTGAGAGAGAGAAGAAAAAAATATACAAAAAAAGAGAGAAAGCCAATGGGGTGAATGGCAGGGATGGGAATAAAAAAAAAGTGCCTTCCGGACTTCCGCCTGGACGAGTCGATGCTTCTTGCCCCTTCCATCCTTCGACCCTACCGCTGGGGGGGGGGAGGGGGGGATTATACGATTTTCGACAATCGAGATGACGCGTTCACAAACGCGGCTATGAAAGGAACGTCTAAACGGGCGTTAACAATCGATCCCGGAGACGTTAGGTTAGAAATGGGATGGGTCGGGGGGTGGTATTGTTGGAAGAGGAGGGAAACGAAAGCAATTTAAAATTTAAACGTTTCCTTACGTCCTGCTTTATTTGTTTGCTCTATTTATCTTTTTCTGACCGTGTACACGTCCTGCGTATTTATCTTTTTTCTTCCCTCGTATTATTATTTCTTGCCCGACTCGTTCAGCTATACCCACTTTCCTCTCTTTAAGGATCTTTATTTGTTGCTGCGTGCCTCCACCACTCTTCTGCCGTCCGGTGGAGATTTTTTTTTCCTTTTTCAGTTATCCCATGACCGAAAGCGGACAATTTCTTTGTCGTCGTAGTGCAACGAGGTAGCCTTGTCTTTGTTACTCCTGACAGGTTAGACACGGCAGTGGAATTTCAGCGTGGAACTGTGAATTACGCTACCGCAAGCCCGGAGCTCCTCTTTGACTTCAAGGTAAAATCCGACTGGTTGAATTAAGGTGATTTAAAAAACTTTTTCAAGCGAACCAAAAAACCGCTGAGGTTATAGCTTATATTATGGCATACGTACGTGAGTGTATATATATATTAATATGCAAAAGTATGCGTATACTTTTATATACGTTTTGCTTTACTGTCTTTTATATGTCTTTTACCTAGTTTTATAGCTGGCTTCATTTTTTTTGCAGATTTTTTTTTCCTCTTTCATTCAACCCTCTGCGCCAGCACCGAGCGAAGAAGTTGGCTCTGGCGAAGGTTACCAAAACGTCTGAAACCCCGTCCTAGGAGTCCTCGCTGCCAAGGCAAAGAATTCGTTTTTGCAAACACTGCCGGCTGAACCGTTTTTTAAACTTATATCAGTCCTGCCTTTTTCCAGAAATCGTGAATTTTCAACGGCTCCGATACGTTGGATGGATGTAAATTCAACTGGGATGGTGGTTCTTGCGAATTCACCTGGTAACCTTATCCGCGATCCGCAACCTAACCTCTTGTACCGTTTCTATTGGATTCGCAAGCTTACTCGGATTTTCTCGACAGAATAAGGCAATACTCCGCAATACTCCGTGCTGAATTGTCAAATAAGTCGATAGAAAAGACCTGCTGGACAGAATAAAAATTTCCGAAAAAAATTTTAACTGTCTTCCGTCAGTCATGCCAAAGTAACGTGCAACCTTAAAACTGTCATTTGTCGCGACTGGGACCTTCCGCATTGTCGAGCGGTAACCTTTAAGGTGAAAACTCTTTAAAGATCATGCGACGCGTACTTCCAAAGTATACAGGTAAGGGGCAGCCAATTTACTAGCAAGTAGGTAGGGTAAGTCGATACACACAGCTGGACAGGGGCTTGGTACTAGAACAGGTAGGTAGTACCTGGATGAGTAGGTTGGTAGGTAGGTAGCTATACACATACGCTTTATTACCATGGTTAAATCGAAACTTATCGTGTTCCACATTCAGTTTACGTCTTGGGTATACCCATCGATGAAATAGACGTTGAAATAGGCGAATAGATTTCTTCTCGTGAGGTCATTTCGAGGATGGGAAGCTACGTTCAGCGTCCTTGAAAAAAAAAGCACCGTGAAGGTGGCGATAGAACGAGAGCGTGAGATATCGATTGCCCAATTGTCCTGCCTAGATTGACAAAGAAAATAGGCAGCTTTTCATGTAAATTCGACTGGAATGGCTGAGCTACTTTCATGGCACGTAAGAGTGGATACCATTATCGTAACTATATCAACTATGAAAAAATTGGTTTTATGAAGAAATTAAGAAATCATCTACCTTGACTCATTAATCAAAAGTTTATCTGTCGAAAACGTGGCCTCAATCGTTTTCTTGCATGATTATACAAGGAGACTTGAGGTTTATACCGCGTCTGCGAGTGGATGGACTTTGGTAATGAAAATCCACTTTTGATATAAAAATAGCTAAAAGTTCCCGTAACGCGTATGGAGTTAAAAAAATTTAATTACTGTCTGCCATCCTCGCAGGTAAAATTTTACAAAAATATTGCTATCGCGTAACCAAATGTTTGACATGAAAATGGCTAAAAATTCGCGAGTGTAATTCAATGACGTAGCTAAGTGAAAAATGGCCAGACAAAGCACGCACGGGGTTTCAAATAGAAAAAAAAATGTTGTTCTAGGGACCTATCCACAGTGATATTTTCTCAACGTATTGTACTACGATGATCCATAGTGATTTTTTCTCAATGCTGTAGCACAAGTATATTTTGCCAAAGTATTGATAAAACAATGGTAGATTCGATACCAAGAACCTTTTACATCAACCGGCTTGTTTTATAAAACTCTCTTGAAATTGCATTCCATTAAGCTAACAGCCAAATTGATCTTCTCCTGTATACCACAGTATCGTTATACTCGGATTACATGTCTCTAGCTCTCTCTTTACTGTCTATACTGCAGCTACCATGGAAATGCATCACAATGCACTTTTGTGCAATCGACTATTCAGAATCACCTTCCTGAGAAACCACCCTCAGGTAACAGCCCTGCACTTTGGAGTCCTAGTGAAATTTCCCTAGGCTCAAAGAGCAAGGTGCATCAGACTCTCTCCTAGGAGGCCATATAGCACTAGATAAATGTGACAATAAACCTTACGGCGAATTCCCATGGTGCGATTGAGAGTCGCTGAGGCGAAGTACAAAGTTCAGCAGAGCATTCCTGACACGGGGTAACCCTTCCATTCTGCAACGTTACGATTCAATAGAACATAACGTTTGACCCTATAGCGCGAACGAGTCCTTGGAAGGTGAAGCCATCGACGTCGCGCATGACGTCACCAGTGTGCATCGCTTTGGAAATAGTGGATTGTGGATCGACCCGTAGGTAGGGTCGTTCGCAATTGACGCTCCTAAATAATTTACGAAATTTCATCACCTGACCAGTTCTTGACCCACGCCTCTGGGTACACAATGCAGCTCTCGACCACAATGCACTTGGATGCACTCCGATGCACTTCGCTCCATAAGCCATGCTAAACAATTCAAATATAATGAATAATACATGCGAATTGCGAATTTTAATTATTATATATTATCGCGAAAATATTTAACGATACTTCGCATACGAAAAATCAAATTCTACCACGTGAATCGTAGAGGCCCGTGCGACATCGAAATGGCATACAGGAACAAAAAAAAGGAATCAGGCATCTCGTGTTTCACACACGAGATTTTTTCCTGATAAAAATACTCTAACCAGACCTCGCTGCTGTTGAAAGTAAGGACTTTCACAAAGGCTTTCTAATCCCGACATTTTTAATGGCACTTCCCGAGGACGCTCTCTGCCTTTTCCACAGTGGTTCGTCGAGGTCGTCATTTGACGTCGCGACTGAAGAAAAGAGCGAGCGAGCGAATGCCAAGAGAGCACGAGTGGAACGGAGTACGAGAATACGTGAGATAAAGCGAAGTAACGTGAACGTTAGTGTTTCCCCTATCTCTTAGTTGGTTACCCTTTCTTTTTCTTTTTTCTTTTTCTTTCTTACAGCTCCTCTCGACTTCGACTCTGCGTCTTCGAGCGGTATGCCACGTCAGCACAGCCTGTCGCCGTGCTTTAGCCAAGGGATCGTTTTTATGTCGCGACGTCCTCCTGCCTGCCGCTTTTCCGATTTTTCCACGAGCGAAGACGTCGCGACGCTTCCACGAGGACCGTGGTCATAAACGTCGCTCGGGATTCGCCGCTACGTTCCACCTTGTCACGTAGCCGTAGCGGTTCGCCATCTCGCAGAGCCGAAAGGTCAAAGGTGCAAATGAACATGCATACGTGGGACGAAGGTAATCGTCCTGGACCAGTGGGAGGCTGCGAATATCCTAAACGGTAACACGTTCTGGATGGACCTAAAGATCGACTCTTAGGAAACCGAATGATTTTTCAAGTGACACAACCCACTAGGATCAAGAGGGACGGAGAATCTCAGAAGAGTCAAAGGGACAAGATTCGATTAGCAGCTAGGAGACGTTTCTTAGCTCTCAGCAGTTCTGTAGCTTGGCCTTGAATACGTTATTTCTCGTTCGATAACCGTGGAAACGTCGCGACGCTGGCTTAATGTCGTTCGACGATCTTGACGTTTGGACGTTCCCATGTACGACTGCGAAATCAATTTTCGTCTTTACGACACTTTACCCCATATCTTTTATTTCATTTTAGCGTATCTTCTTAGTTACTAAGACACTTTCTGACGTTTTACCATTTTTCACTGTCTCACCCGTTATATTCACTCTATGGATATACACCTGATAGGTACATATATAACGATTATCCCACAGGGACATTACACGCTGACTTTCTTTCACTTTACCACGTTTAAAAGACGCCTCTTCCCCCAGCTCTCTTACGCTATTATCAGTTTTCTTATATCCACCAGCACCCTCTCCTTCAAGATACCTAAGAAGATGACTGCTGGACCAGTGCTTTGAGGAAAATTCAGGAATTCAATTTCACGGTTACGCACGACTCTACGCGTAGATGAGGTAACAAAAGAAAGTTGTACCTTGGTTGGGCTTTTGACTTTATCGTGGGGAAAAAAATCTTCATCCATCCTTTGAATAATATTTTGAGTTTTTTTTCCTGCAAAGTTTAACAACAATTTTTACACGTAACATATGTCACTGGACCGCGCATGAGAGAGGAATAATAATTGAAAGAGAATAACGTCGTTGACTCTCTGAGTGGACCTTTCATTTGCTGCATCTACATTCATAGAGCGACGAAGATAAGAGAGATAAGAAACTAGGACATCCACATATATAATATGCATATGCAAGAATCTATTCGTAATTCGAGTACAATACTCGTGAGATTGATGATTAAAATAAAACAGAGTAGCCATATAGCGTGCAGCGTACTTTGTAAGTACTCGAGCCAAGTATCCATAGAAAAGTCTACAGATATTATGAGGCATTCGGACGATTTTCACGAGGCGATATCTACATACGTCATGCCACTTTGCATTGAGAATCCAGTAATAGTCATAAGGAGTATCGCGTGTGTACGTGGCAAATAAATAAGACAGAAGGAATACCGGATTCTGGATAATGTCCATATACGTATACTTGAAAGTCACGTGCTCGAGAACTACGCTGAATTTCGTACCGCAACGATGAAAGCGTCTGTGAGAATTAAGTTGAAACGTATAAAAAAAAAATGTCTGTAAAAAGAAAACCCGACGAAAAATGACTATATGAATTTTCCATGGGATAACGTGAAGGTAAAAATCGAATTTCGCGCCGAGATACGAAACGAAATACGCAGACAGGCTCGTGAGAAGGATCTAGATACAGGAAAACATGTTACGGCTTTAAAGATTTAAATTCGAATTTTCTATTCTTCGGTGATTTAACTGGACTGATCGACCAGACACATGCACTTTTTACGTAAGAAATGTACAGACAAAGCCAAGAGTAAAGAACCGGTTGTTACTCCCCCCCCGTTTTTGCACTTCTCTCTTCGAGTCAAAGAGGGAAAAAGAAATCTCTCCAAGCCTACCCTTATGCCTCGTTCAGTAGTTACGGCAAGTACCGAATGATGGCGCTTTAGGCTTGAGGAGATTTACGTGCCGCGATTGGTGTTCAATTCCTCGAGACTCGATTTTTCTCAAGCAAAGACAACCGCCAGAGCTTTTACATCCCCATCCCTTAAAATTCCACCCTCTTTGCCACTTATCCTTTGCCCCTTTTTTAATCCAAGCCTCGGCGTACAGCTACCCCATTTTCTTTACGAGCGCAGACAGGGTCCTTGACCTTCGTGAAATTTGCATGTAGATTTAACGATACGTATATAGCTTTGGAAGCGGCAAGTAGATACAGTGCCGAACTAGTCAGACGGGCCATCCTCAGATTTACGTACTACTGCGCGGGATTACCCGCGTCTGACCATACCGGTGCTTTACCACTTTCCAGCTCACGGCAACCCCTAGCCGAGATTGGTTAAGGTACCACAGGGTTATAATCTTTGAAATCGAAACATATATAGGTTGTCTGACTAAGATAACAGTTTCCACTATCAGTTTCAAATATATTAGAAGCACGTTAAATTAAATCTCCCTGTAGACTGGTAAGCTGGTAAAGCTTCAGCTTTGCTCTTTAATTTTTTTGCAACCCTCAAAAAAGCACAGACCAGTAGGATTCGAGTTACCACGATCACTCATCGTTCTCTTTGAAGATTAAGCTAATGTTTTTCTCTAAGACCAGGCTTATTCATCGCGGCCCTCGATGGCGTCCAAGATGGGTGGTCGTTGCGCAAAATGAAATAGGGCATGAAAATCAAGGGAAATTGGTCCATCTTCTGTGAGAATGAAATGTTACGGGTAATACGTGTCGGTCGTCAGCGATGGCGTTAGTAACCTGAGGAGACATCAAAGGGCCAAAAGATTCGTTCTACCGTTCATAACGCCTACGCCCTGTGACCTTATCCGCCTCGACAAGGGCAATTTTCCGTTCCAATGATGGTCGCAAAACTGGCAGTGATAATTCGCCATTTTTTTACCCCTCCCCTCCCCCCTTCCCCCAGTCTTCCAAACCGCCATGGCAAAATACCAAAAAATGTCAATCCGGATGATGACTGCGATAATTTCCCAGATAGCGAAAACAATGAATATCAAGAATCGGACAAAGCGTAGATTTTCAAGGGGATTTTCGAAAAATGCTGAAATAATTTGCCCCGAAATTTTCATTCATTATTTCAGACACCCCGGATCATCCCCATAGCTATCGGACGTCAGTCGAATTTACGTAAAAAAAAAAAATCCATGTCTCTGACGGGAAAAAATTAATTCCTCAAACGATACAGAGAGATCAATGGAGCTCGACTGTACGGGTATTCTGGACCAAAAATGAAAATCTGTATTTTATTTTAATCTATGTACCCCCTTCGGGCAATGTCAGAATTCAAGTACTGTCGAAATTTTTATTTAATTTTACATTTTCTTTATCG
Organism: Trachelus troglodyta; assembly: GCA_030142635.1. NCBI lineage: Eukaryota > Metazoa > Arthropoda > Insecta > Hymenoptera > Cephidae > Trachelus > Trachelus troglodyta. The sequence goes on from JARQTJ010000782.1 coordinate 272,352, forward strand.
GCAAATTCTCAGGCACGAACATCTTTTGCGACACTTGCGCATGGCTGCCGCCGGCAGGGCTGGCTTGTGGGAATCGCGAAAACTAGGAAAATTGTGATTGATGAGAAGTCGCGGCATCGTTTCGCGAGAGGATAGTGACAAAGTAACGGAATGGCCGGTTCGGATGCTGGGTACTGATTTTTACGTTCGCTCAGACAAATCCTTGCTGGATCCTATATTCCCTATTCCCTATTCCTTATTCTCGGAGGATTTCATCCACTGTGTATTTCACTTTCTACCATCGTCTATAATGTATATATACATACACACACTATACCAAGTGCCATCCTCGATTCCGTTTTCCTCCACGTTTTTATCTCGCTATTCCTCGTAACGCCTGTCCGGATGACAAATCGCAGCGACTGTCCGTTAGCGGCCGAACGCCATCTATCGCCTGTAAAGGACTCGGCTTTGGTATTCTTGTTTTCTCGTTGAGAACCGAACCTGAAAAACCCTAGATACGTGCGCTCTTAATATATATATATATATATATATATATATATATATATAAATAGCTATGTAGATAGAAGGATACTTGTTGCCAGAATAGGTTTTTCCTCTTTAGCCACGTATATACATATAAATACATATAGTATATACACATATCGAGCACAGAGAATTTTTTTGATCCCTAACTAAACAGCAATCCCGGTAAAGAACAGCTTGTTATAGATTCATATTGGAAGATACATTTTTTAAAGTACTACTTTCCAGGAGTGATGTTTTCTCGAGGAATAGAGAGAGAAAAAAAAGGATAAAATAAAATAAGAAAAATGATTCCACCTTAGATAAGCAATCCTTCAAGAGATATCGAGAGCATTGCAGGTGATGCAGAGAAAAGGAAGAAATACGATATGGGGGGAAAGAGGGGGAGGGCGGTCGGAAAAAAAAGTTTGATAGAAATAAAATAAAATCTAAAAAAGCTTTATCCACGTAATTAAAATATTTGTACGATTTCTACCTCACGTGAATAATGCCAAATCCCGATAAACAAATACAATAACGACTGACAGCTGTCAGATCTGACACGTGACTGAAATTTGAGGTTATATAGGACAGTGGATTCATATACCGTGTATAAGTTATACGTAGAGTATGTGGAGCACACGTGTCTCTGGATACCCAGGTTCGAGGTAGGTGGATTAGAGGTAAGGTGAAGGAAGGGGGAAGGTAGTCGGAGGAATAAACAGGAAAATGACGAGCATTATTTACTCCGCAAAGCTGCAACTCCGAATAGAGATTTCCCGCCGCGAGTTTGTCCAGCACATGGTACACATACGTGACGTTTCTATGGAGTATGACGTACGTGGATGCGAGCTGTTACGGACGCGTACGTATATTAGTAGTTTTCATGACGAGCGACGCGACAGGCGACATGAGAGGATCGAGAAAAATTATAGGGATAACCTTTGACCTTTAGCGACGTCATATAATCGTTTTACGACAGAATTTCTATTGTCTGACTGTGTAAGGATTGAAGATCCATGGACCATTTTATTGCACGTCCTGTATCAAGACAAGGGTGTCAGATTAATTGCTGCTTGGACTTTTTTAACTTGTAGTTGGGCTAAATGGGACCAACGACCTCGAGGAATGGTGGGATATTGCAAAATATCTTTTTTTTTTTGAAAATTCTTTTCGTCGTTGCACTACTTTTCATTTCCATACGCAATGCCTTGCTTCTCTTTTTTTTCCTTTCGCTTTTAACTTTGATCGTCTATTCCTTTTTTGGAAAATTTTTTTTTTCGATAATATTACGTGACCGCGATGTAAAGAGGAGAGGGAAGAAGTCGTTATCGAGTTACGACTCTGCGTTTCTTCTTTCCTTTATCTACTGAGCAAAACAGTCTCGAGTGACTACTTGAGGCGAAGCCCATTGCATGCAATGTCTACTTAAGTATCGGGTCTTTATTTTCCGTCTAGAGTTTATCGGGTAATTAGACGTTGTCAGTGTCGGTATAGAAGATGGGATTTATCTTGGGAAAGTGTTACTGGGGGATAAATCTTATTGCTGTGGTACAAATATTTTTTTAATAATTGAATTTCAGTATTTTTGACTTTCGAGGTTAGAATCGTTGAAGGATACGAAAAAAGATGAGAAGATGGATGAGAAATAGTGAAAATGATAGACTTCGTCGCTCGCCAATTGTCAAAATTTTTTCGAATTTTTTTACGTTCACGCGCTTTAGCCTTTATCCAGGCTTACTTAACGTTACACGCGACATTTATAGTTATTTATACGAACTGTATTAGGGCGTTTATTGAAAATTCATTTCAAGGTCAATTAGACGATAACCCATTTTCAAAGTTGACACGACTCAAAAAGCATACAGTAATTTTGACCGAAGATTTTTAATTTAAAAAATTTCTTTACCAAGCGTGACGAGGTACCAAAGCCAGAGAGAGAGAGAGAGAGAGAGGCAAGTACGAAAAACAAATTATGAAAAATATTTTCACACTCTTTACCCAACAAATTCAATTTATAAGAAATTTTCATTTTTTTTCCCAGCCACGCTCCACCAAACCTGCCAGAGGGTTAAAGTTCAAGAAACCGTTAATGAAAGAAAAAGAGCAAAGAGAGGATACGACTATAGCCCGAGGAGAGTCTTTCGTCGCGACGCGATTGCCAGGCGTCGTCATAACGACACGATGATTTTTGCGACGTCGGATTCCTCAGCTCATCGCGGCGAAAGAAACAAAAGAGACCGACAGGAGAATGGCTTTACACGATGAGAAGAAAACGACGCCGAGGATGCGAGACGCGCTGGAAGACGACGGTAAAGTGACGGATGACAATAGAAAAAAAAATATATAAAAAAACCAACTCCGACTTCCTTGTAATTACGGGCTACCGAGGTAACGCCAAAGTAAATTGAATTTTCCCGCCTTTGTTTTTCACCGAAGTTCCGTCAGTCATCTAGCCGGTTATTGACCCAACCAACCCTTATATTAGTAAATCAGTGCGCTGTCGGGAATTAGCTAGGGAATGACGCGTATTGGACTTCATTCAAATTCTACGTTCCATATATACGTATACATATATATATACATATATACACACACAAACACACACATACATTTTCAGTGACACTTAGCAGTC